>JAAFCF010005748.1:2668188-2694536 GCA_013389785.1 Helicorthomorpha holstii
GACACTGAATCTGGTTAGTTTGACACTGAATCTGGTTAGTTTGACACTGAATCTGGTTAGTTTGACACTGAATCTGGTTAGTTTGGCACTGAATCTGGTTAGTTCGACACTGAATCTGGTTAGTTTGACACTGAATCTGGTTAGTTGGGCACTGAATCTGGCTAGTTGGGCACTGAATCTGGTTAGTTGGACACTGAATCAATATATGGAATATGGTTTTAGTCTTAAATTGGCCATTTAGACTCTGAATTCAGCATTCCAGTTCCTAGAATTTGCTTAACATGAATTTGAAACTAAATTGCTTTTTAAAACTAAAATTTTTATTGTTTTTAAGATGGAAAAACTTGATTATGAACTTGATTTTGAAGATATAAGCTAGCATCCATTTGGCGTGAGCATTAAACCCAGTTTATCCATTGAGAAATTTGGCACCTACTTTTTCATCCATTAAACAAACAACAGTACTTAACATAATTTATTACATCCATACTGGAAACGTATACTTTAACTTATAAAAATCAAACGAACGCATCTAAACTTTCCATAAAATTTTCCAATAGCAATAGTTATAAAATACTCAAAATCATCTTGACCTTTTTTTTAGTAGGAAAACCTTATGGAATCCAGACATTAATTCCTTTCCTATTATTTTTGTAGCTTCCAAAATAAATTTTTGTTGCACATTGTATCTTGGACGGCAAAGCACATGAGTTTGTTGGCGCATGTGGTGCAATGCTCGTTCAGTGTATACGAGTCTCTGTGTGTGTGATAACCTTAAAGCCATGATGGATCTCGTTCTGCGTTGGCAGCCATTCATCTCTTTTTGTTTCTATATACCATTTTTCACTTCCAAACTTTCTCTCTCTTTTCACGTGAGTTACAAGAGGTGGGTGAGGGAGTTTGGTGGGTGGCTTTATTCCTTAAGGGATTTAGCAAGAGATGTTGGGTTGGATTGGGTGGAGTGGAGTGAAGTAAGGGGGGTGGGAGAGGGGGTTTGGCAATACAGTATAAACATGCCTTATAATACAGTATGTGCATTGGGAGGGAATAGGAATAGTAAGGCAGGGTGGGGGTTGGGGGGGTGTATAGTATATACTGTATGTTATATAGGAAACTGTACACCAGCTAAAATATATACACACAAAAGTATGTATAGTGGGTACAGTGAGTAGCGATTAATTTTCGCGACAGGGGATAGAAAGATGGAGAAACACACAGAGAGAAAGTGAAAGATTCATGCATACGAAGTAATTGCTTAGAGATGGAAAAGAAGGAAATCATTAAAATGAATTTTTAATTATTCTCGCTCGTCTGACTAAAAGAGAAACATTTATCTCGGATATTAAGTTCTCTTACTTTCCCTCCCTTTCTTTTTTATTTTCATTTGGCAAAATGATACCGGTGGAATTTATTAATTTAAAGATGGATGGTTGCTGAAAACTTTCATACATTTTCTTAAACCTGATGTATAGCTATATGGCAGAAAATTGTTTTCTATACGATATGAAATGCAACTTAATTTAAGGTTACCGTGCAGAGTACAGAATAACATATTCTTTTAAATTGATTTCACTTTTCTGTTCTTGAATTTCTGTTTATGTGGAGTAGTATGTGGTATTGACGACGGGTGGCGCTACTGTTATTGACATTTTTAATGACCCTGTTATTTATGGTTCTAACGACCAAATGGCGTAATTAAGGGGGTCTATGGTAAAAGCCCTGAATTGCGTCTATGTCCCGGTAGCTCCAAACATTCTTTATTCTATCTTAAATAATAAATTTAATTGTGAAAAATAATTGTTACTAGTTTTAGTCATTAGGAAGCAAATTCTGATACATTAAAAGCCACTTTCACTTTGTAAGAATTGGATTTTGTTTCTTAAAATTCATTTTAAGTTGCTCAAACACTAAATTTTGACATTATTTATTGCAAACTCATAATTTTTGTCTGCTGGTCGGTATCTACACTTAAGGTACTGTATCTGATTCATGCTCTGAAAAATCAGTAGATATTCTGTGAAATCATCACTGTTTGAAGTATTAATTGAAATCGTTAAATTATTTTGCGTCATAAAATGGATGATTTAACGCGTAAATATCAAGTTGATCCTCAAAAATTCTCTTCATGAAATTTATCAGATACCAAAAATTAAATTTAGTTTCTCTAGAATACACTTTTGTGTGTTGAAAGGTAATTTTTGTAAACTGGTACATAATGTGTAATTTGTAAGTTTAGTTTTTTTATTCCATATTTAAACATCATTGAATATCGGTAATAAATAGAAAATGATTGGATAAAATTTTTATTCGTATATTTGACACATTAAACGAATAGTATATTAACTTGGTCAAATTTATAATGTTAGTCAGTGTATAATTTTTAGTGTATCTAAGTGTAACGTAAACTTAACAGTATTTGCGATTGATTACTCATTTATTATAAATAACTTGTATACCATATACACATACGACGTATAAAATCTAAAATATACTTTATATTATAAGTTTAAAATGAAAATTCGTGCTTTTTATTTCAAAAGTTTTTAGAGGGTGAAGAGGTTTCTGCAGGATAGATGGCTCACTCATGTGCATGTGGCTTGTGTAATACATGTACTATGTATATGTGTGTGTACATGCATGCCTGCGCATATATAGCCTATCTATTTTGTTCATGCTTCACTTTTTCCTATAGTCAGGAATGATTTTTGTGACAGGTCTTTGGACAATAAATCTAAGCTCCGAGCAAACCCATATGACGAATTGGAGCAGTGTTCTTCATGCAAAGCTGTATTAATTATACTTGCCAATTTATATATAAATGCAAGTACACGATAATATAACTTGTATATCGTCTACCTAAATGCAAAACCTCGTAACCCTCAAAATGTCAAAAATGGGTTTTTTGTATAACATTGAAGAATACATTGTAACGCACAATTTAAAACAAGTCTTGTAGCTTAATCTCCTTTAGTTCTTTTTATAAATGAAAATTTCTCGTAACTAAAATCTACCTAAATGTATGAGTTAAAACCTTGTAAGCAACACATTATATGCGCCTTAGATGTTGCTTACAAGGTTTTAACACAGGATATTCTCATCTTTATAGACACACTACCAAGGTGCCAAGGTCAAAAAAAATCTCGTCGATGTTTAGTTTTTTTTGAATACTGAAAAATTGCGTTTTTTAAGTTACAAGGTTTTGCATTTAGGGAGACGATATGTGGGAATGATGTATCTGCAAGGGTGCAGAAGAGCATTAGTATTTCGCATCAATCTAATTCGCAATGCAAAATGCAAAAGACTCTTTTTTTTTTTTATTTTTGCTTTCTTTTCTTTTCTCCTCTCATCTCGCCATACGTATCAAGCAGCTGAAAATTTATCAAATTTGAACGCAGCAGCCTATATGCTTGAGTTTGTCTTTAGCCGATTGGTTTTATATCTAAAAGTAATCCCTCTTCACTTTTCTGCATATATCTGCATATAATATATAAGCTTATATAATGTAAAGTTGATATTGATTTCTATACCAAAGCATCAAGACTCTTAAAAGTTCCCAAAATGCCTCTCTCGCACGTTTTCAGCCGCTTTGCCTACAGTTTCGTGTATGTGTAAACAATATGTATACTTTTGGCTGTATTTCTTCCCCTTTCTATACTTTACAACACTCCAAGTGTCTTTTGACATAAGCCTAAGCTCTTGATACAAATAGCCCTTTAATACCAGTTGGACAAATTGCATCTTTCATGTAATCCTTAAGCTTGGGATACTGGTTAATGTTTTAACCAATGGAATTACAGCTAATTTTCTGACACCCACGCTATTTCTTTCATCTAACAAACTTTCCCAACTTATAAATAAAAAAAAAGTATTTGTACACTTGCAGTCAAAAAAGAAAAAAAAATAGTTCTTTTTTTTTTATCTTATTAGGGCTTTACGCTTGCACACAGAATGTGTGTACACACACATATATAAAACTTCTATATAGAGAGTATAACTGAGTTATATATAGCATGATACATGGACGTCCAAAATGTAGCTGCGTTCATCATCCATCTTCTTAACGTATTTCTGGTCCCAAAGACAGATGATCTGACACGATTCGATCGGTACTGAATTTATCTGTGGAAAACACTGCAGTATACTGTACATACGACGGCGATGTTTGTCTTGCGGATTGATCTAACTAACCTTGCGCAACTTAGCTGGGGTTCTTTCTATTCTGCCTTGTCTAGAAGTTGGATGGCAAAAGTTATAATCCATTCTCTTATTAGAAAGTTTTTGCGCAGGGTGGCAAGCAAGATCGATCAATTTGTCTCTTCCCCATTAATCATCATCTCAGTTCTCTATTGCCATTTTAATACCAACTGCGTCATCGGATATACAGTATACAATTTCCACAGTTTTTGTTAAAGAAGTTTTTTTTTATTTTTGCGAAAAAAATGGTTTAAAAGTCTGTTGAAAATTTTAAGAAAAAAATTATAAAGAGATAAAATTAATGTTCGTGTATAAGTACGGTACAACATTTTTGCTTTACCTATTAAATAGAGTAGTTAAAATTTTTTAATTAATTTTTGTTTTCTGTTACTAAAAGTATGATTGATAATATTATGGTCATTATTACACGTTATATTTTTTTTCTTTATTGAGGAACATATACTGAGGTGATATATATTGAAGCTACAAGGTTAAGAAAACAAAATCTACAGCAACATGGTTTTATTTATAAATTACAGTCACATGAAAGAGTTTCTAGTGAATTTATTAATTTTTAAGGTTTTTTTTATTGAGTTACGAATTAATTAATTTTTATAGTTTTATTGTTTGTCCATCCTACGATATAAATTACTATAATTTTAAATGAAACATAATTATTTAATCATTTTGAATTAAATATCGTTTATGATTTATGTGAAACAGTTCTGTCACCAAATGTAAAAAAATATGTTACAGTGTAGCCAAGTGAAATGTAACAATTTCATAATTTTTGGTACCACAAGATATATGTGTAATTTTAACATTTGAAGTGAAATATAATGTAATAACTCAGTAAAACGTAAATTTATAATTTTGAGGATAATGACATTTTATATATAATTAAGTGAAAAAATTGAGTGGCAGGGAATTCTTATAGTTTTAGTACCAAGTACTGTGTAATTAATTTTATAGATTTGTGTTTATATATTACTTTATTTTTTATTAGTTTGACCAATTACTGTATTTTATGGGTGCTATGTTACCGTGTCAATGTGTTAAGAAACAAACCTATAAAAAATCCCCGTAAAATTTATATGTTGAATCGATATTCTTTAACTAATTTGTAACGACTTAATGTACTGTTTGTAATTGTTTAATTTCATCATGGTTAATTTTCAACCAAATTGTCTGTTATAATTATTTCTCATATTGTGCTTGGTATATTTTTTGTGTTACATAATAAGAGAAATTAGTAGTTTTTTCAGTGGCACATAAATAAAAGGAGGAGTCTCACAATGATGATATTTAACTGAGTTATATAACACTCAGTGAATTACTGTACTTGTGTTTTTATTATCCAACATTACATTACACACGTTAAGTAATGATGAGTGTATACTATATTTGTGTGGATTTATTATTATGAACAGAGATTGCAATTGGTGCCACCTAATGACTTGTTTTGACGTGGGCAAGTGATACGCCATTTACATTCAATTACTTACCAAATATCAGTTATAATATTTCAAATAAAAACACGATAAATGTCACACTTGTTAAATCAAAGTGCTAATTTTATGGTTATTTCTTGTAACATAACTACTGGATATCGAGGCATTGACCTTTTTATTATCTGGTAACTTATTTAGGGTTAACGCAATTCAGGCATAATTTACTACCGGTATACACTCAAATAATATAATCATAAGTCATTTAATAACGCATTTAGATGCTAATGAGACATCACATAATCTAATAATGCACATTAGATTTTTTTATTAGTAATTATAATTATGGTTAATGTTGTACTGTGTAATAAATAATTATTACTCAGTGTTAAAATTACTGTGATAGTTTTATGAACTCTTAGCATTAACTAATTTACAGTACAAGAAATTAATATTGAATAATTTTTTAATTAATATTGTAGTTTTTTTATATCATTGAGAAATCGATTTGGTTAATTTTATGTGGTTTTTAGACCTTTAAAATTAAGCCTTATATGTTTACATATGGTTTTTCCTCTTTTTATTGGTACAGTACTCCATATGCCCCTTATATAGTTATAGACTTATAGTGAGGAATGCCCTTCCTTCGCCTGTATTTGTATAGCTTTTACACGTTAGCAGAGTATATAACACACATAGAATTTATGTGTCTTATAAGTTTTATATTGTCTGGTAATTTTCTAAATTGAGAAATATTTTTTTTCATGGCAAAAAAGAAACGGGAAAAAGTGCTATTAGAATTTATTAGATTTTGTCTCGTTTTTTAATTTGCACTATAATAAAACGGTTTCTAATTACATTTCCCAGTACTTAATACATAATCTCAAATAATTTACAAAAATCTAATTTGCAATCCAGTTTTCATTAGTCATGTATTTACTCGTAAGTTGACAAAACAGTTGAATTTTGTTGTTATAATCAATATATAGAATTTTGTACTTACTTTTTCTACATTTGCAATTAGGTTTTAGTTGGTCATTCATTGCTGCTACAGTATGTTTCCATTGAAGTTAATCCACACATGATTTTAATCCACATGTTTACAAGTCATTATCCCGTCCAAGTAAAAGTACTTCCAGTCATTCACACCGGATGAGATTGTTCATTCAACTCATGAAATTTGCTAATTAACCCGTGTTTCAGTGGATTTTTCTCTACGACTTTCGTCCACATTTTCGTGTCTTTACAGTAATATCCAACCAGAATTTTTGAATCGATGTGTTTTAATGTTTACTTGATGTGTCCGACTGACTACTGACCTAGTCTACAACTTACTGGCAAAAATATCCCTGGTGAAACCTGAAAAGCACATTTAAAAGTGAGAGAAGAACTACTAATACTTTATTCAGCAATAATGGGGAAAGAGAAAAAGAAAAAAAAGTTGAATAACATACATTAACGAGCAACTTGTAAGAATATACCCCTAGTTAGGCCATAATTCAGCTGGATAGAATTGTGTGTGTGTTGCATGGAAAATTTACCATTATAGCAATATAACATAGAGGAAGACTTTCTCTCCAAAGTCTCTATTGCTTTTTTTTTCTTTCTCTTTCAAACCCCAGACTCCACTTTTCTCTTTCATAATGTGCGGATATCTATGGATATATCTATACTTGTGTGGATTTTTTCCATCCTTTTTAGTGATGAAACCTCACTCATATACGATGGTATTTTTGTTTTCTACGTGTGGTGTGGCTTTTTACCCCGAAAATTCGCTGGTTTTTTTTTTATTATGCGCATTTAATGGCATAATGGAGTTTTTGGTGACTCTTGTGTGTTAACGACCTAACGGTTGAATAATAGCAACTAAAACGGTTTGTAAGCGTTAAGGCTTTCGTAAATGGCCCATTTCTATTCTACCTACTGCACTGTACATGGCACAACTCCCACTGTAGCTTTTAAGTATAATGTGTCCTAAGGAAAGAAAATTTTTGTTATGCTGGATTACGTTATTCAATATAGAGTGTTAAGGGACAAGATACCTTTTTACTGTAAAAATGGCTAGGTGGCAATGATAAATGAGAAATGGCAGGTGGTCGATTAACTACCTAAAACACTGCGTCAAAATTACGCTTTTATGTGAATCGGAAATTCTATTAATGTAATTGCAATTAAGACCGGTTAATTGTGTTACCCCATATTACCACCAATTAATTAAAAACAGAATTATTTGGTTTGTTTACTGCTAAATGTACCAGTTGAAGGATAGCAGAATTACATAGTACTTTTTCTATCAAGCGTGTGACATATTTAAGTATATTTCTATACATTATTATTATTACGATTTTATATACGATTTATAAAGGTCCTAAAACCTGGTCAACAACTTTTACAATAAAAAATATTGTATTGGAAAATTAGTTCAATTAACAATTTGTTTACTTTTATCCAAAATTCGACTAAATTTATAAAAAAAAAAACATTTTCAACTCTTTTATAAACATTTGCCTAATGGTTTGCTTATGGTAAATTTAAGCAAAATGTTATTTCATGAAGAAATTGTCACTTTCAGTATGATTACTACTTTTAATTTGCTAAAAAAATTGGCTTAAATTGACTAAATATATTGCTAAAATCCACTAAAACCTTTTTTTTAATAATGTATATTAAAAATACTGTTAGTTTTTTATTTTTAAATGCATTAACAATTTGTCACATGGAACCAAAATTTGCTAATTTGCACTAAAATTATGCTTAATTACGTAAAACATGTGACCAATTGAAATTAAATTGGGGGAAAAAGACAAAATTCACTCAAATGATCAAAAAAAGCAATAGTGCAATTATGTTTTTAAAACTACTGTATCTTAAATGTACTAAAGCAATTGGCAAATACTGTACAAAAAACATAAATAGATATTTTTACATTTTTTTTTATTTTGAAAAAATGTCATTACTCATTTATAATTTTTTAATTCTCTGTAACTCTGGCCAGTGATCACATGCAGTCTTTAAATTGATTATAATTTCTATTTTAAAACGTGCTATTAATGATGTAGCGTGATAGCAGTGCCGAGAAAGCAAAATTATAATACACTGAATGGTGCTAGTTTATACATGAAATATACACTCATACATAGACATATCGATTTTGCTTTTGCTTGAAATTAAATTTGAAATTAGATAGGCTGCCGTGATGTGCACCGTATAATTTCATTGACAGCTGTTATGTTCAAAAATAAAAAATAGAAACAAAATATAATGCGTGTGTAGCGGTTTGGTGAATGTGTCATTTGGTATACTTCTATACTGTATATATGTATATGCTTATTATACAGGGTGATCATAATATATATGCTTACACTTCATATGTGCATACTAACAGTAAAATAATGAGAAGTATACATATTGCAAGCCATGCAATTTATTGTTGTTTTTTTCTTATAAAAAAACGATGCAAATTTCAATTGTAAACTATGCAATTTTTTCTCGTTTCTTTACTGATCATTTTTGCTTATAAAATAACGATACAAATATTAATTGTAAACAATTAAATTTGGTTATGCTTTTTCAGGGTAATTTTGGATAATACAAAGATGAGAAAAATATATATTGAATATTTGAACACGTAACTTATGATCACCCTGTAGGACGAAGTGGATTTCTATTTTCTACTTTAGTAATATTTTTCTCAGTGCTTGCGTAATGTAATATACAAGTAGTGACTGTATGTATTGTACGTGTATATTTTAGTATTAATAGAAAAGTCCTTTCTCTCAACTGTCTGTGCATCTGTTGCATACACTGGCACTGTATATATGTAGCTTATCTAAAATTATTTTCAGAGTTAATTGAAATCTGGCAAATTATTTTTTGAATAGGAGGGCGATATGTAACAGAGATATACGACTTCAAAGTTATTAATGCGTTTAGTATCCTAAAATTATTATAAAATATATGCAAAAAAAAGTGAAGGGAATATACATTATGGACTCCAATTAATTTGCATTAATATAACAGGCCAGATATTAATTATTTAGTTAAATGTTTTGTTAGCTGCATAGTACGGTATTATAATGCATTGCTTTTTAAGAGTTATTAGCTTGATGTTGCATGTTAATTAAAAAATCTGGTATTATTATAAATTAGAGCTTTTATATAAAAATATACACTTAAAAATTCATTTTATTAAAATGAGCTCTTTATTAAAAAACGAATAAACAGTTTATGATGTATCGCGATAATTGTTTGTTGATGTTACAACTTGAACTTTACATTTGCCATATGCCACTTATTTTATTTTAAAAAAATTAAAAAAGTACGGCATACTTGAAGGAAAAAACAACCTTTTTTTACAAATTTGAAAGGAATTGAATGAAGTAGGGAGTTTTTTTATGATTTAATTTAATTTTCTTTATCCAATTTTGTGTACAATAGAATTTAATTTTGACTTCTTTGAAAAAACTTTTACTTAGCTCCCCCTGGCGTAGACATAAACATTATTTGACAACAATTCATAATATTAATACAGTTATAACAATGAACTTACAGTAACATTAATTGAAGAATCAGTGCATCAAAAAAATAACAAAAAAATATAAACATTCTTGCATGTTATTGGCTTTTATGTTGAAACGAAAAACACCGACTTATCTTAAAAGATTTTCAGAATTATAGCATAACATTTAGTTTTTGTCAAATTTAATATTGTAACCCACACAGAACTGCAATATGGTACAGTATACATTTTTTGTATTTTACAATGTAAATTGCGCACTGACGTTGAAAGGGCGTTTTTGCAAACAGTATATGAAAATTTTAAAAATTTCTATAGTTTGTTTAGTGAGGAAATTTTTTTCCTTAATTAAAAATCACGAGGGAATATGTACGTGTTTTGTACAGTGTATGTAGGTTGGTTGGGGTGGAGGGGGGGTGAAAGAGAGAGAAGTATATATAAATTTGTATACAAGTTTATGCATTCATAATCATATGGGAGCAAGTACAAGGCTTTTATATACACATTCTATGTATGGAAATAGGCTGTAGTTGTTGTCGAGCACCGCCTTCTGGGAGTTTACACATCTGGTGCAATCATATTTTCTTTCTTTCTTTTTTTTTATTTTTTAAAAAAAAAAAATATTATTTATGGTTTGGCGCTCAGATGATTTGAAAATCGATACTTCGTGCGTGCATTACCCCTTATGTATGATGTTGGATATATACAGTATAGACACGTAGTCCCCCTACTTATTCTTTGTTAAAGCTACGTAATACATGGGATTCTATGAGCACATGTGCGCATAGTCTCATTCTGACTACGCCTTGGACGTGTATATATCGTGCTGTATACAAAATACAACTGCATTATATTTTTATAATTTTTGAGAAGGGTGGGGGAGGGAGAAAGAGGAGGCTAAAATGGTGTCAGAACGTATTTTATGGCACTATTTTAGTCGTTTCTGTAAATTAGAAATGATAAATGCTTTTTAAGTAAGTGACTTTAGTTATTAGTTTATGGTTGGTGCTGGATTGCATTGTAATAATAATTAAGTTATGGGGGAAAAATCGATGTTTAACGCTGTATTTCGATTGTTATTGTTTATATTAACACTGTATTTGCCACTAAGACATTACTTTTATTTTAATGTGTGATAGACGTGATGTAAATTAATGAAATGTTATTGGCTAATATTCTGGGTGGTTTTCTAAACAGGAACCACGGATATACAGTATCTTATCAGTTAAAATGATGATTTAAAGCGTAATTTTTATTTCTATAGAGAGAAAAAAATGGCAATAAAAACATGAGACTGCATCCAATCAGTTTCAATGACGATTTGTCTCGTTTATTTTTTTTTGGTTTGCTATAGGAAAAAACAATTGACTTTTTTTTTAGTATTATGAACTGTTTTTTTTTTACTGAGAATCAAATAATAGAAAAGGTGGCAATGATATTTGGCAGTGTTATCAAGTTTATATCCCACAAAAAAATGTTATTCACGCCAAAAACATATGAGAATTTTAGAAAAGCGAGCTGTAGATTAAAAGTTTGTGTGTAAATGATTCAAAAAGAATTTTCATTTTATTTATTTTCTTTCCACTTGAATTGCGATGGAATGTGTAATGTTTGCGTACCAACTGTGGGACATTTCAGCATTACTCCATTACGTTACGTTACGTCTATTGTGCAAAATAACTCAAAATCGTTTATAATTTTTCTCGTGTTACCTGTTATTTGCGCGGGACTTATTTTCGACAATAAGTTTAGTTATGATCTTTGTGTTTTGTGTGAGATAAACGGATAATACAGTCGCTGTGTTCGGGTTCTTTAATAAAAACGCGAAATTGGAAAATTCTTTCACACAACTCTGGTATTCCTCGGGTATGCGCACACTAATTCTAGTATTAAAAAAAAAACATATAAACCTTCTCTGTACACGTCAACGCTTTAATAAATATCCAGACAGCATCATATAAACATTTTTTACTTCAAATATTTTAACCAATTATACTATTATTCAGTTGTTGCATAAGTTCGAGCGTTTTCTGTCAACTGAATTGCTAACAATCAACAAGGAAAAAAACGAACGAAATTATGCGACAATGTCATGAAACGCATTAAAAAGTTTTAATTGTAAAAACAGCTCGATTTTTTATATCTGACAAAGAAAAGCGACATCTTTTTTAATAGTAAAAATAAAAAACAACGCATTAATCAGTGCATGTGAAGTTGATGTTATTTTTTATGTGCAATTCATATGGGAGACATTGGCATCTTTTAGTGTGTATATGCATTTACTGAATTAAAAGTAGCTTAAGTTAAAAGCATCACCAACAACAGCATACGAAAAACTTTATTATACTGAACAGCTTAAAAACTTGTTTCTTTTCACCGAATACACTCACTATATGCTGATTGATTTTGATGAATTTGTTGAGCGCAAACTTTCAAAGGCAAGTCACTTTTATAACTTTTACGCCAATGCATCACTCTTGTGTGTTTGAGCACTTTTTACACTAAGCCACACTAAACCACTGATATATAAATTGCCTTAAAAGAAAAAGAAAATGGGAAAAAAAGTCGTCTTGTTTTGTTGAGTATAAGATGCATGAGGTCACGTGAAATGTCACGTCACGCTTGGGTAAGACGCCATCCATAAGGACCCCAAAAAACCGTTTATATACATAACACGAAATTACTCTTATATCTTTGTATAATGATATAAGCAAAAAAAATGTGTATATACAGTATAAAATTATGTGTTCAATACTTTCAAATAAATTGTTTACGTGCCAAATTATTTTTTCTCAACTAAGTTTAGACGGAATTCTTTATTTTGTTTGGTGCATTCAGTGCACAAGTGGTCCTAGTTTTACAATCCATACAAAAATAAACGACTGTAACAATTTTATTTTTATTTTGGTGTTTATACAGGGGTTATATACTGTATATAGAAAAATAAAAATGATGTGCCGCTGCATTAAAGCTATCCTTAGGGAGTCGTGACTCTATGTGTGCTCGGCTGGGGGCGTTACTTGTTACTTTTCGGGGTCTCTACAGTATGTCCCTTAAAGAAAGCATTCTGATGTAGTTCCTGTTGAAAAACTCATTAATTTAAGTATATATACGACACGACCTTTATGCCTTGATGTTCTTTCTAATGATGATGTGGGTGGTGGTTTTTTTTTTTTTTTGGGTAAGTGGGTGGGTTTGTTATTACAGTTGATGTTTTGTGGGATGGAATATATAGCTGTTGCACTTAACCAAGTTGGAGAAAATGTAATCAGTTTCCCAAGTCATAAATCGTAGTGCACACAGACGTTTGGCACTTAATCTAATGTCGCTAAAACTTGCCTTTTTCTTTTATAAACTTTTTTTTTTCTTTTCTTTTTTTTGTTGTTGTTGTTGAAACGCAAGTTGTATGTGATAGTTTGGCAGCAAATAAATATACAGTGTTTATGCTTTTCCACCCCCCCCCCTTACTCCCAATTCCACCGATATATACCTCGTTCTACCGTATCCATAACAAAAAGGAACATTTTATTTAGTTGATATGACAAACAGTAGGAAGTCAGGAACTGGTTTTTTGACTATGTTCAAATTTATGCTGATGAATTTTAATTAATTTGCCTTGTTTAACAAGCATGTATGAAATGCTGATAATTTATATTTGAAGTTTTTTTATTTTATTTTGTACAATAATAATTGTGGAAATCTTTTTCCGGTATTACAGTGCAAAGTTTCATGATTGTTTCAACGTTTTTATAAATTTATTACTGTAATCAAATTTAGTAAACTTTTTGGCAGTTTTTACAATATTTATTGTTCTTAACTTGAAAAAAAAAACAAAAAATGTTTTTAATATGCAAAATGTTTGGTGAAATTTATTTGCAAAAATTGTTTGATTTTCTTATCCATTTTTAACCATCTTTAATTTTTTTTTTCATAATTTTTGTTAAATTTGATATCAATTTCTCGTAATTTTTATTTAATGTTTCTAAAATTTCAAAACGGTTATGTTTGCAAAATTACTGTTATGGTACAGTACATATTTCATGAATTTCTTGATTACATTTAATGATTCTGCAGAATTCTACTTAAGGTTTTCATGTAAATTTAACTTCTTTTACTAAATTCATATCCAATGTTTTGTGAAAATCGCATGCCAATTTAAATCAACAAAATTATGACTAATTAACGCACCTATTTTTCTTAATCGTAATGAGAATTTAATTAAACATTTCATTATCATCACTTGTTATGTTTTAGCAACTACTGTACTTTAATATGAGCATCGATTAATGCAGTTGGTAATGCACTTGTACAGTATATCCTTATAAATTTGTAATAGAAATAAGGACCATTCACACTTGGTAATTAAAAGTTAAAACTCTAGTTAAAAATGTACAGTAAAGAAATTTAAACATTGGAATTAAATATTAATGAAGGCCAATGCCAATAGGAGTGTCCGTATAATCGCTTAATGTAAGGTGATCATAAGATAAGTGCACAGTGCTTACAGACAGTTAAAAAAAAGACAAATATGATAAACAATAACATTTGATTCTCTTGCTCTGATAGAAATTTGGTCAATAATAGAACCATAAAGTCATTTAATTTATTCCCCATTTCTGTAGTGTCAGAAATTATGTGCACACATATTTTATGATCATTCGGACTACCGTTAAGACAGATACTGTACCGGTAGGTAAAAATTGCATATTAATAGGCACTGCTGTGCCAATTAGATAAAACTATTCGTCCAATTACATTCACAACTCAGCGGTTCAGTTGCTTCATTCACGTCATCACCTTGTGTATATTTATTCCCATTTTCGCTGCATGTATTACAGCAAACTGTTTATGGTAAATGTGTACATTACATTCACTTGTAACATAAACACGAACGAGTACTATATGTACAACTTTTATACACATCTTTTACAATTTACAGTGTTTTTGTGTGTACTATGTAGCTATGTTCATCATATCACAAATTTATATACGAGAATAATACACGTTTTGTGCTGTTGAGAAAGGCTGAATATAGAAAAGAAAAAAGAAAAAACTTAAATTATGTTGGTCATAAAAACGTCCGTAAAGCCACAACATTTTCGCTTTATTTACGATCTAGAAGTCGATTTACATGGCTTTATATTCAACAAAGTGAGCAATATACTACTATTTTTTTTCGCATACTGTTTTTGGGCGGGTTTATATGACTGTATTTGTTCTTCATGGGTGGTATTGTTTTATTTTCATACCTAAAAACCATTTTGCCTTTCACGATGCACGTATATCATATTTGAATCGCTTTTTAATTGGCTTCTATGGCTCTAACGTTTATTTAACATCCAATTCACAACTTAAACAATTCGCATGTCAACTTTAAAATACCAAATGAGTTTTCTTCATCTAACGGTTTCTTCATGTATCTAAATTTTACGTGGTGACAAGTTATAGGCAGCCACAGAGTCTATGACACACAATGTATTTTAAATGCGCATTTTAAGACAATTGTTCACCCAAATTTAGTTTTTAATTTTTGGTTTATGTGCAACTTATTGGGGGTAACTTTTTTAATTATTATTATTGCAAGCAACTTGCAAATTAAAACATTTTTTGTTACTGCTATTTTTTTTTGACTGCTAAAACTTAATAAATCACCGAATTCATTTTAGCGAAGATGTAATTATTTTTGATAACGTCAATTGTGTACCTCCTCCCCCTTCTTCAAATAGGCTCCCACTTACCCCTCTCTCTTTTCCAATACATGACATTATGATTAATCTTTTTACTTTTACAACGACCCCGCGTTTGCTATAAACTATATACACAGTGTGTGTGTATATCTTGTACATAGAAAAATACATTGGGCCATATATCGCTCATTAGCAATGCAGGTCGACACAAAAGCCAGCCATTAGTTAATTAAATTATGAAGAATAAATTACGATAATTAATTTAAGGATAATCACACACACACGACCTTCCTTTTCTCGTATAAGTGCCTTCATGTTTTGTTTCTAACCCCCTCCCCCCCACTCATAACCCCCCCATAAACTCCTTCACCATCTCTTACCAAGTTACCGATGCACGTTTCTTCCATAAAGCTTTTCCATTTACTTTTACCGTATATTATAAGATGTTAGCCGTTTACACATACATACAGTTTAAAAAGACATTGAAATAAATGGCCCACTAAAGATTAAGACGAGAGAAAGTAGTACTTGAAATATCAATTTGTAAAGCAGTCTATCTCTCGCCTTACGGGGTAAAAGAAAAATGGTAAAAAATTAAATGGTTTAACAGAGATAAATATACGGGACATAAAATTATAGCGTTTTAGCCTAGTGATGTAATGCTTTGTAATTCAGTCACTCTGCTATACTTTTACCGTTGACATTTTTTTATAAATAAAATGAAAGCAAGATTCATTATACCCTCTTGTATTTTAATCGTGATAGTTTGAAGAAAGTTTTTTGTTTGATGTCTTTAACAAAAAATTTTTTTTACGTATGCAAAAGTAATATAGGCAATCTTTTTAACAGTAATTGGCTCAGTTTTTAACTTTTATTTCATTTTTGTTTTACAGGAGCAGCAAATACAGTATGTGATATTTTAATGGGAACCAAAAAGACTGTCACTGCATTCAAGTAACTTACAGGTATTACCGAAATTGAAGTTTGTTGAAGTTCTAAGTTCTGTTTAAACTCAATTGATGCTCTAAATTCAGATTAAATTTAGTTGAAACTGTAACTAAATTCTGTTAAAGCTCTGTTTAAATAAGTTGAAATTTAGATAAAGTTTTGCTGAAATTCAGGCGAAATTTAGATGAAGTTTGCTTAAATCTAGTTGAAATTTATATGACATTTTGCTTAAACTCGGTTGATGTTTTGCTAAAATTTAGTTGAAATTTGGATTAAGTTTTGTTTAAATCAAGTAGAAATTTAGATGACATTTTGCTTAAATCTAGTTGATGTTTTACCTACATTCAGTTAAAATTTAGATGAAGTTTTGCTATTTTTCAGATAAAGTTTTGCTATTAATGATTTGTTGCCTAAATTTATTTTAAGTTTGGTTTTACTCTTACTATGTAAATTTGATCAAAATTCTGTTTAGTTTAAATGTTGTCTAAATGCAGTTTAAACTCTGTTAAAATTCTTGCTAGATTAACTTTAAAATTACTTTAAAATTTCTCTCAAATAAACATAAATGCTGAAGTCTTTAAAAGTTATTTCTAATATTGAATTTAAATCATTAATATTAATTGAATCGACTCACACAATATACAATTCGCATATTTTGAGAGTTACTAGATTTTTATTTCGTTTTAATTACATCAAGACTCTAATAACAGCAAGATTTATCATCTTGGTACGCAATTTAATCATTTGTTTTTGGAAGTTGACAAAAAGTTTGTAAAAAGTTTTTTATGACTTCTGTAACAAAATTTGAGCATTATTTTTCATATACCCAGAAAAGTTAATATTTCAACGTCAAGTTAAGCGTCGTCCACATCACACTCATATGTTATATTTTACGAAGATTTGCAACAAAACTTTAGAAAGCGACGCTGCAGGCTTATGTGTCACATTATAAACTTATAAAAAGAAACAAAAATATATATACCCATGATATTGTATATGTGTAAACTTAATACAATATAACTTATATTTTTTTCAAAATGTTATGCATGCATGAAGCTTTAAAATACAGATATAAGTCTAGTTCTCGATCAAAAACTCTTTAATTCCATCATCCTTTATTTCTTTTCTTTTTCTTAAGTTAAAATATATTTTTCACGTATTCAGTGTATAATATACAAGTTCATAAGTTGCATCTGCTACAGTTCGCGCAAGTTTATCCCAACGCAAAAATATTAAGTAAGATATAGAAAAATGTCAGAAATTCATACGGTTAAAGAATGTCAATGTGACTAAATAGTATTATACCAGGTGATATTCCAAATTGGAACACTTTTTTTGCAGTACTTTTATATAAACGAGACTAAATCTAATCAGGTTCAATAGTTATTTTCCCTATTTTTTTTCTTGTTTTAATGAAAAAGCGTTTCGGTGTAGTAGATCACCCTGTAAACGTGATTGTGTAATGTACCTGCAAAGTAAACGCTTTTATTTTTAAAGGGGGGAGGGATATTTTTTTTTCCTAAAGAGATTTCGATGCAGCTTCATGGGAAACAGTCCAGAACGATATTTATAAGGATCAAAGAGAGATTTAGATAGTTTGGGGTGTTTGGTTTGGGATGAAAATTTTGTATGGAATTTTTTTTCCGCTTGGTTGTTGGGAGAAATTGCTGAAAAAGCGTCACCACGTGATTCACATTTTCAATGAAATTAAACCGCAGGAATGAAGACAAAAAAAATAAATGCAATGGACTTAAGTCCTGTGGATGAAGAACCAAACTCCCAAATCGAGATATGTGTATAACGATTGATGCATTTAGTGGTACAAAGGGGTGGGGAGAAAGACTAGCTGGGGTTTATATTGGTAGGGACTAAGGGGAAATCGAAATTAAGATGTAAGAACTTCATTCTTAAAACCCAGTACATTTGTCCTTAATAAAATGCAGGTCTTTACTCTATAACTTAATAAGCTTATCACAAAAATCGACAGTCGGACAGGGGTAGAATGTTAACGTCAAATATTTGTATGATTATGGTTTGTATGACAAGGTGCTGAAATTTTAAATGTACAAGTGGTTGTCAACCTTGGTGTCGTGAATGTCTTGGTCGCCACATTTTGAAAATATTAACATTATATGAAAGACAATTAAATTCAATTATCGAATTAGTTAAAACGTAACTGAAGGAAGTTAAAATACTGGGAAATTTGTTATGGAAATGACATTAAGGTGCTAGTGACGTTATACCTAAAGGTTCAAGAGCAATTCATAAAATTGTTTTAATAAAAATTTTAATTTAAAAAAAATGTGAATGATGAACTAAATATGAAGTTGAATTAGTTTTATAACTAAATTTATGCTTTCAGAATTTATTTTTTCCATATTTTGATGTTCACTTTCGATTTTCTCGTAACAAGTTTCTGAACTTGATAAATAAAATAAATAAATTCTAATTCCAAAAATTAATAATTAACCAATTGCATTTTGAGCACTTATTTATGTGGAACATTGATAGACGTGTCAAAAAGAAAGGTTGAAAACCACAGAGGAATTTATTTTTTTGGTACGTAATGTTGAAAATCTCTTCTAAACCTCCTAAAAACAAAAACCAATAGTAAAACGAAAGACAGGGTACATTTTTCGACTGGTTTCTATATAAAAATATAAATCAAAATCGCATCGGTTGTTGGTTGACAAAATGCGAATCGATCATTGCTTTTCTTCTCTTTCTTTCGTAATATAAATACGCGTTATGTGTAGATGTGTCACTGCTGTGGTATTGTTTGTGTGACGCAGGCAAAAAAAGCCTCCCCCTTTCTTTTCTATATATTTTTTTTTTGTATGGTTTCAGATCGATATGTGTCATTAGTAAAGGGGCCAGAACTGAGGATGGAGAGAACTAGAGAGAAAGGGAGGAAGAATCACAAGCAAAAACGGAAACTTTGATCTATGTTGGAAAGATGAAGAATATTGGATGACGTTGAGACATTCTTTTTACTCACCCTAATGATCGATAGGTCCCTCATCGTGAGGAGCTATCATGCATTTAGACTAGAGGGACCAATCCCAAAGCAAACTCCATGTACAAAAGCAAAGTCGTGGAATTCATGTACAGGGCTTTACTCATTTCCTCTTTCTCTCCAACCCAAAAAGCTTTACATTTTCCAATCGTATTTCGCCACTTGACTAACAAATATACAGGGTGATGTTCGAAGTTGAAATTTGATGATGGAGTTGGTAAAAGAGACAAAATGTTATCGGTTTCAATAGCGTTTTCCCTTGTTTATTTTCATGAAGGAGAAAAAAGTTCTAATAAAGAAACGAGACTAAATGTTATTTTCAATGGCGAAATTTTCTGTTGTTTTTCTTGCAATGGAGAAACAAATGTGCCAATATATAAACGAGATATTTGAGGTTCCTAACTCGTTTTGTTTTTGTCATGGAGAAAAAAGTGCTAATAAAGAAACGAGACTAAACATTATCAGCTCCAATGGCAATTTTTCCCGTTTTTTTTCTCCTGCTTTACAAAATCGTTCCAATTTGAAAAATCACCCGGTTTTTTCTACAGTAGAATTATAGACTAAAGAAAAAATTACTATACCACAATTTACATTTTAATGAATTTCCTTTAAGCATTCCTTTAATGGAATTCATCAGCCGGAAATGAATTAATGTAACTGGATCGATGCAAACTTGTGCAGACTCTAGAGCTTCTTTTTTTTTAAATTGTTGCACAATGCTTATAACTCTCACCCCCTCCTCCTCCTTCACAACCAACCCACTCAACCCCCTTAAAAAAGTTTTTATGTATAAAAAAGGATGGAGAAAATAGATCAATGTAAGGAATTTAATGAATGGGATTTTGTCCTTTATACAATTTCCTCATTTATCTCTTTCTTTAGTCTTTTACTTCTATGTACTTTTATTCTCCCAACCATGCGATATCTTTTCCCCAGTCTCCATCACACGCCCCCCACCCACACTTTTCCATCTCTCCACCTTCAAAATACATATAGAAAACAGTGCAACATTCAAGATGTGCATCTATCAACGTAACTTTCTTTTTTTCTCTCTCTATTTTTTTTGGTCTTTTTTTTTTTATTTCTTCCACACTAAAATCTCGTTTCTTTTCACCGCCATCTATTATACAACACTATGCCATTTTTGTCTGTTGCAAATCGATATATGTCGATTAATTCAATAAACGAAAACGCTTAGACGTGTTTTTTTATGAACGTTCTCGAAGCCTCGGCTTCTCTCACATTTCCCCAGCATTATTTCATATTATTTTTTGTAGATGTTTATGGCAGGTTTTTTTATTTTAAACGAGGACAAATTCAATTTGGGGCTTTAGGGCCTCAAATTTTATTCACTTTTTTGAGGAACATGTGTTGGTTTAACTTTTGTGTTGCAGTTGGTTATTTGGTTTACTTACTAAAGCTTGCAATATAATGACAAGCTGAGTATCAATGGAAAACCCCCTTAAATTAATTAATGTACTGTATGTTTTGGTAATGGATTTGTAATTAAGTAACCAATGGAAAAATGTCTGAAAAATAAAGTTCTTGTACAGGGGTCCTTATGAAGAACATCTGGCAGCAGATATAATGACAGATTTTCTATTTTTAATAATTGAGAATTGTATTTTTTTAAAATAAATTTAATGAAAAGCTGCAAGCATATACTGTAAATAAATTTTGATATCTTAAAATTTCATACTTTATGCAAAATGGCTTCTTGCAATATCGTTGTTACTTTGATAACCAAATATAACCCAAAATAAAAACCAGTGCAAAACTATTCTTATGACTTTAAAAACAGGAAGTCAGAACTTGAATTTCTTAAAATTTTGCTGTTTGTAAAGTAATCAATGAATAATTTTCTAAAAATCAAATTTATAAAAGGCAAATGTAAAAGTTTTTATGAAATTTGAAATCTTGTAAGTCAGTTTTAATGTTTTCTTGATCGAATTTAATGTTTTCTTGGTATCTTAGGTATTATGATTATAAGAATTACATTAAGTTAAATGTTTTTTTTTAAAATATCTAAACGTTTCTACTTTATTAACTAATTACCGGTACTTTTAAATATATTAAACAAGCTAAAAGTAATTGACATTTCATTGATTTTTGTTATACACTGAAACATCTGAATTTAGTCTTTAAATTACTTAATGTAACTTCTTGGTACGCAATTTTTGGTGACCTTGCAATACTTACTGTAGATATTGACACTTACTGTATAATTTGAATGTTTGTGAACAGAATTACGTTTAAAATTATCGGTATCTAATTAAATAATTATAACTCGATTGCCTCCTCGATGGCGCTACCACTCATAGCATCAATCATTTATTTAAATTAATATTTATTAATGTTTTCATGTTAGTAATTATTGCTTCAATTTTGACAAATTATTTAATATTAATAATCATTACTTTTTATTAATGAAATTAATTTTCTTATTACAGTGCATTGGTCTTTTTGCTGAAGCGTCACAACGACTCGACAGTTGACCATTTCCATACGGTAAATGAAATCGACAAAAAGGCAGTTGACAAATCAAAGTCGCATAATAATTGAATAAAAAATAAACTAGAAATATTGGCTATCGGAAGCAAAGACGCGGAATATTATCAGATGATAATGGATTTTCTTTATTTGTAAGTGATTGATGTTACATCACGGTCTTGATATCTTTATGTAATATATAAGACGGGAATGATTTGTAATATTTGTTTAAAAATGCAGTCAAGTAAAGCTACCATTACAATGTTGAAGAGCTGAAAAATGATGGAGTGAAAAACATGGTAGTGATTGTACAGTGCTAACTCGATATACAACAACAATGTCCCTTCACTACAAGTACTGGACCCATTGTTCAGTGTTGAAATCCATAAGTTTATATTCTGTTTACTGTAGATAATCAACACTCGAAAATATCTAACTGGTCGTAAATTGTAATATATTTTTAAGAATTATTTGCATTTTCGAACTGTGTGGTTGTATGTGTCGGAAAACGAGGGAGACAAAAATACAAAATGTCGGGTGTTGTTATATTGGGCAATTTTTCTACTCAATCGTAACTGACAAATCCATACACACACAAAATAAAAACTTCTCATATGCCCATGTCCCGCCCATTTTGTGTGGCCAATGATCCCATGTATAGTCTTTGTGTTGTTTGACACAAACTTAACATTTGATGGATACGAGTTAGGAGTGTACTTATTTTTTTGAATTTAAAGCAATAATATAAATGTTTTATGCTGAATCTGCTCAAGGACCATTACATGGGGACATTACTAGTGAATTTATAATTTTGGACCTTTCATTTAAAAAACGTCGCTTTATTATTACTGAGTAAATGGTCTTGATTTATGGTCCTGAAATGTCATTGTGTTATGGGAGATTTATGGGGCTAATACTGATCGATTATAGAAAGTTTTAAGACACATTAATTATTTAGTGTAAGCGCCATCTAGTTTATTTGACAAGAAAGAATTGTGATTTTAAGCATAAAATTGAAATTTTATTACAAGATTGGTTTAACTTATAAAATGTGATTACAGTATTAATAAAATTATTTTTATTTAAAGAGATAATTTATTTGTTGAAGTGGGAATGTTATTAATTTAGAAGCCGTATCATTATTTATATTCGTTTTGATTTATAAGACATAAAATTTAACTTTAGACCACAAATGCATTTCTTTGTAAATTAATATTATACTTAAATTTAATTTTTATTATGTAATTAATAGTTCTAGCTATTTATTTAGGTGAATCTTTTGTGATACAGTATAATGTAAAGATAAGTTTATTTTATTATGACGAAATTTAATTTTTTTATGTCGAATATCAAAACGCAATTTTTCACTAAGTTGATAAATGGTCAATTGGTCAGTCATTTTTTAAATAGATTTTTGCTTTTATACATTTGTCAATAACTTAGGAATCGAATACAGAACTTTTTTTTAATTTTTTAGCTAATAAATTAGCAAGCAAAGAAGAATCATAAATTATGATCATACCAAACTCCATTATTAAATTATTCAATAAAGTGAGCTTAAATTGTAATTTTGTTTAGTGATAAAAGTAACATTACCTAGGGCTTGATCGACTAATTTAGTTCTATCAATTTAACAAGCTTTAAAATAAAAAAAAAATTGCATATACAGTACTTATTTTTATCCTGTCATGATTGAAAGATTTCATTTTGCCATTAGTTCCCTTACTAGGAGCATTACTTGTTCTTAATTCTTTAGCTTGTTTAGTTAAAAGTTGCTGAATTTTTTTTTTGTAGAATTTTATTTTAATATTATAATTTGTGTAATATTTTATTAGAAGTAATTACAGTGTGTTTTTCATCTAAAGTTACCGCCAAAACAGACAAAACAGCCGTCAATGTGCGTCGGCATTTTCGATTTCGGAACATGTTACATGCCTTGCCTGCCATTATGCCATGTACTGTAATTGAAAATGGTGAAAAATGTAAAGCAGCTGTTTTGAAGTGCACGTCAAGACATCAGAGACGTAAAATAAGCAAAGAAAAAAAACGAGAGACTGTACTGTATTGTACAGTATATGTGAGAACGCATTTTGGTATTCGACGAATTTATGTATATAATTGTTGCAGATTGTGATTTATTAGTAAGACAAGAAAACGCTCAGTCTTGTTCGTTGTTCTGCTGCTGCTTTTGCAATGAGGATTAATGGTTATCTTAGGGGCTTGCATGCTAGTTCAGTAGTTATATGTGTATGTGTGTACGAGCCAAAATTAAGGATCATTTCTCCTACATCTTCCCTCACTCCCCCCCCCCCCCCCCCCCCCCCCCCCCCCCCCTTTTTCCCTTTAGAAACAAACTAAAACCAAATAGGCCGTCTCGTGCAATCCTATTCGTCACCCCCCTCTCCAACCCACTCCACCCAGCTTCCAACTCTAATCCATCAATCGTAAAGCATGGCATGCAATTCATTTATTTGCGAAATCTATAATCTTAAAGCACGCCCATCCACATCAATTTATCTAAGGCTTTTTCTTCCTGGCTTTTCTAGTCCCTTTTCCCTTCGTATTGGGCCACTTGTAATCATTTTACTTTTTTTTCTTCTTCACTTTGCATGCGAACAAGTATCCGTGTCCAAAGATTTGATTAAACGGTTTAATGGGTGGGCAGCCAGCAATTTGTAGGATTACACACGCCTTCGTTTGATTCTCATTTTTCACACTTTTTTTATTTTTCTCTTTTTTTTTTGGCGTTTCTATTGAGGTGAGTTTTTTGGTCAGGTCACGCAGAGTTCGGGACAATCAGCAACTTAAGAAAGTGGTTAAAAATGTGTGAAACGACATCTTATTTTAACATGATAGAAGAAGAAAAAAAGGCTGGTGATATGTCTTTTTATATATATATTTTTTTAAGTTAAGCTATTTTTTTAGCTAGTGAAAATCTGGGAAAATTGCTCTGAAATAGTCACTGAAACCTTTTTGAAAAACTCTGTCTGGAATACAGTATTTGTATTGGATTTTTTTGATGTCATTTTGAGTAACTTATTTAAGATTAATTATTTTAACGTTGCATTCTATTTAAAAGCAAGATATTAATATGTATTTTTTATTTTTTTAGGTACGATACTATAATCTGAGACACGGAATCTCTGGATAACAAAATGGAACTTCACGATGCAGTGACAAATGGATTTTCGTTATAAAAAGAAAATGTATTTGATATTTCCGAACTGGGTATTTAAAAGTCGTTAGAAAAGTCGCTCAAACTCGAAAACTAAGATATACGCTATTAATTTCTGCAGATATTGATTTTTTGCACCTTTCACGTCATTTCCGCTTAAAAAATCTATATGTTGAATCTATATGTCAAATAAATAAAAAAAAAACTCTTCCCATTTTTTTAAAAAATAAGCAAAAATTAGAAGATAATAAAGTTGCTTTAAAATGCTTAAAAACATGTTTTTTTTTATATGTATTTGGATCTTCTGATTACGAATCCGCTGCTTTTAGATTGGAAATTCGCTTCTAAATGCTTCAAAACGTCGAAAAAGAACACTAAAATTTAATAAAAAATGCACTCTTACAAAAGTCGCTAAAACTCGAAAATTATAAGAGATACGCTAATATATTTCTGGCAGATTTGGATTCCTCGTATCATTTGAGGTCATTTTATGTCATAAAATCTATATGTCGATTTTTGGCGTTTTTTGGAAAACATTAAGTAGCTTTAAAACAACTTTTTTAGATGCATTTCGACCTGCTGATTACGAATCCGCTGTTTTTAAATTAAAATTCCTGCTCTAAATGCTTGAAAACGAAAAAAAAAAGGTAAGTAGATAAATTGATGAAACTGCATACACAACATACACAACTGCATAAATAACAGAGATACGCTAATACTTCTTGCAGATTTAGATTATTTACACTATTTTACGTTTTACTACGTCATCTCCGCTTATAAAATTGATATTTTGATTTTTGTCGATTTTTGGCGTTTTTTTGAAAAAACACAAAGACTATAGCCTTTGCATTTTTTTAAAAAATGCCCCTTTTTG
>JAAFCF010005748.1:2714536-2773048 GCA_013389785.1 Helicorthomorpha holstii
ACTATAGCCTTTGCATTTTTTTAAAAAATGCCCCTTTTTGGGAAAAACACAAAGTAGCTTTAAAACACTTAAAACAACTTTTTTAGATGTATTTGGACTTGCTGATTACGAATCCGCTGTTTTTAGACTAAAATCTTAAAATTAACAACACTTAAAATTAATAAAAAAGCAAGGTTCTTATTTCATTTGTAAAGACAGGCCACGTTTTGAGCAAAAAAAAGTTAAAAAAAAAAAAAGTTGTGAAGTACTTTACCTTCAAAAAAAAATTCTTTCTGACTCATGGAATCGCACCAAGGACACATTACTTACCAGGCACGTGCTTCATCTCTCTAAGCCACCACCAGCCGTTGATAATTGTTGTTTTTTTACTTGTAGTCTAATCTGGCGAGAAAAAAAAAGTGAACTAAGCAACATATTGGCTACGATGTAGTAGTCAACAACAAAAGAATTTTTGTTCTGGAAAAAAAAGGTATGAAATTAAATCAAGCACTCAAATGCCATAATTAAATGCAAACATTCAACTTTATTTAATTAAATTGTCAATATCATAATCGAAAAAGTATTGGATGTATAAGGATGTCCTTCTTTTGGTTTGCGAGTTTTTAAATTTTGCGAGTTTTTTATCGCAATAAAATAATTCTTAAAATTTTAAAACTAAATAACAAGCGAACTGTAACAAGTAATATTTTCATGTTAAATTTGTCATACTATTTGGTAATTCAACCCGAGTAGATTACATTGTTTACCATAATTTACAAGTTTAATGTTAAAACACACAAGTTTTCAAACTTTTGTAGAGTAGTGTACAGTTAATTAAGCTGTGTTAGCTTCCTTTTCATCCTTCCTTCGTACCATTTTTTTTTATCTTAAACTTAGTAATGCGAAATTTTTGATGAAAAAGTTTTGTACGGAAAGTGACGGTGATGAATTTGAAGTGGTGATAGGATTTAAAATAAAAATAGAAAAAGGATAGAGAGAATCCGAAAAAGTATTCATTTGGAATAAGATTAATGACAGACTATTATTTATTGGAAAAGCACATACTGTTTCTGTGTCATCCATTTTTCAACTTAGGAAATATTTTTGCATGAAAACTTTTATGAAAGAAAAATAGCATTAAAGAAAGAGGATGAGGAGTGGGTGGCAAAATATTATGCTAAATCGCATTCTGTGCACATATATTTATATTTTTTTTATTTATACCGGGTGATCGTAAATTCGTCATATTCACAAGAACATCCTAATAAAAGAACACATAACGAGCTAGTCTTTATAATTGGAAATCCCATATGTATTATGCATGCGAACATCACCTGAGTACACCTAAATAAATAAAAATGAGATTTAATTGAATCATTTCCAATACAAATTTGTCTGGTTTATTGTTTCAATATCTAACTTTCTCATTTCTTTTTCAAGTAACGAGACTGAATTGTATAGGTTTCAAAACCAATTCGTCTTAATTATTTATTGTTTAAAAACAAGAAAAAATAATATTGTTTTCAGTACAGTTTTGTATTGAAACAAAATAAAAGAGACTAAAGTACATCCAAACCAATCCCAATTTGTCTCGTTTCTTTACCGTTTTTATTTTCTTAGAAACAAGCCTGGATTACATCGGTTTCTATATCGATTTGTATCACTTCTTAACTGAATGTAAAATTGAGTTTTGAGGTTTTCTTACCGAAGTCGATAATTTCTAATAAATAAAATAATACGAACCTTAAAACTAAATACTGTATTACCTATATTTCCATTTCCAGCCAATCCAAGCAATTTGGAACCGACATTAGATCCTGCGTCCTGGCATCTCCGTCAGAAGGAAAAAAACAAACAAACTGTAAAGCACTTTTTTTTAACTGCGAAATAAAAATTCATTGAAATTATAAGAATGTTTGGGAATGACATTTATTTATGCATCGCATGACATTTAACATCAAAACGGCACAATATACCACACACAAAAAATATCTAGCCAAAAAGTGCTGCTACTTAATTATAGCTAAGAATTATCGCACAAATCTGCTGGGGATTTTTTTATCGGTTTTACGCAATAATTTCAACAATAAATCGTACACGAGAATTGATGTAAACCAACAATCAGAAGTTCACAACTGAATAAAAAATAATAGTACAATCGATTTAATAATTAATACTTCTGTAATTGGTTTAACACTATTGTCATGACAGCTTATAGTATTTTCTTAAAATGTGAAAATAATTCTACAATTATATTCGCATAATAATTAGTAATGACATTGAATACTTTTTTTAATGAGTACGTGTGCATTATTTTTTCTTTTTGTTTTAAGTCACGTACCCTATACACACTATTATAATTATGAGAATAGCATTTTGGAAAAAAGACTCAAGTTGTGGCCACATTTTCGGTTATTTTTTGAGGCAATTTTACAGTGTCCTAGCACTGTCAAGGTTGCATTGCCCTTCCTACACAGTAGTTTTAGTGCCAAAATACGGTAAATCGCAGCAAAAACAAAACCGCAAATGTGACCACAACTTTAAAAAAGAGAAAACTTTTTTGTTTGACAATTATTAATCTTTTTAGCATTATGAATAAAACGGAAATATTGACAGTTAATTATAAATACCCTGCCCTTTTTTTATAAAGTGGATTTTTATGAGGTTCCTTTTAAAATCTTTTTTTTTTATTTCAAATCTATTATTCGGAACTTGTTTCTCGTGTTTTTTTTAAATATTTTTTTTCCAAGTCCAGCTTTGTACGACTTGTACTGTGTCCTATAGAGATTATTTGAAAAAGATTATACACAGGTCAATTAAACATTTTTTTATGTTTTACAGTATGTCGATCAATGATTTTGGATGATATTTTAATACATGAATAATTAGTGTCTCATGATGGAAAGAAAAAAATGGGTAAAAATGATGAAGTTGTGTAGATGTTATTTTCACTCCAACAAAAAATAATAACAAAAATCGAAAATTTACAAAGTACAGCAATAAAGTCAATTTAAAACTGAATTCTTTCTTATGAAAAACAAAACAAAAAAAAGATTAATAATGATATAAACGCAATTTGTTTTACATTTTGTTGAGGTACGTGGTTCTTATCTAAAGTTTTTGTTACTTTTTCTTTTATAATAATAGCTGATGAACAAAAACAAAAAAAGTAAGAATATTTTACACATTACACAGTTGATTTTCAAATGAATTCGAGTATTTACATATAATTAGGATTAAAAAAAAAAAGACAAGAAAAGGGCGAAAAGGAAAATTGTGATTATTACAGTGCGTATTGTCACACATCAAAATATACAGTATAAGTGTACATACACAATTTTAATAATAAAATTAATAAAATTTTCTAATTTTTTTTATCATTTCTTTAAAAAAAAATTCTTAATATTTTTTTTTAGCGTATAATGTCATGTGAATGCCTCTAAGAGAATATAAAGATCAAAAAATGTTTTCATTTTAAATGGACAATTAGATGGACAATTCAATTTAAAATCTAAATTTCTATTTTTTAAATTTTAAAACCAACAAAATCGACCTTGGTTACAAGAAAATATATTACTTTTGTACAAATCCTATACATGTGTAGCTCAAAAAGTCGATTTTGCTAGTAATTTTTTAACATTGGATAGTTACAATGTGACTATGATTTTTTTTTTCTAAATATTTGACAGATTTTAGATCTAATTGTCCATTAATAGTAACTAAGTTAAGGGCTCAATTGAATATTTTGTAAGTAACTCACACCCCTCATACTACATATTTATTTTACATTAGCGTATACTGCACTTAAAATTTAAATCATTTCAAAAAAAAAAAAAAAAAGGGAAATTTAAAATTTCTCAGTTTGTTTTAGTTTTGCTGGCAATTGAATATCAGCTTTTCCATACACAATTGTTATTTAATAACATTAAATGAAATGGTTATGAATAAGTTTAAGCATTGCCTCTGTATCAGTAATAAAGGAATTTACCCTGTGTTAGAAACAAACATTTTACATTAATTTCGAATCAAGAAAATAACTTTTCCATCAATTAATTTTCGTTCAACAATTTTAAAAGACTTTAAATTTAACATTTCAGCAGCAAAAATAAATGACTGTAAGTGGCCCCCAATTTGGCACAATTATATGATCAATTTTAATATTGTCTCATTAAGGAAATATTAGGATCTAAAATTCAAACAAAATTTCAATCAACTGGTAAAAATCTGCATATTTTTGTGTGCCAAATGCCAAATTTATTAGCCCATAAAGCTGGCACCGAAAATTAATTGGGTACAAGTTAATGTCTGATTATACCTTTCAAATTGTTGTTACTGTACTTTTTGATAGCAAATTAGCAATGCCAAATCTGGTAGTAGTATTTTGGGTTACAATTTAACACAAGCAATGTGTGAGTGTGTGTGGATGACAGCTTTTCAAAACCATTTTATTCCTATACTATTTTATAATAGACTAAAAACATATCACTAGTGATAGTTACAATGTATTCCTCTGTTTTTTATAAGTTTATACTGTATAGCTAAAACTTGAAATGCCTTTTATCTTATAATCTTATGACCGTACGATGTTTTTGTTTTCCCCAATGATTTTCATATTTTATACATCTACAGTAATACATATGCGTTTATTCATTTTATTCAGCAATTGTTTTCAACTTTTTTAATCGTTTACAAATTACACACGCGCGCGTCCCCCTTTTTACTTGAATTTTTTTTTGATCAAACAACCCACATAGACATAACATCTGATTATTAATCAGTTTATTATTTTTATACATGACACACGACACCTAGACAATTTTTTTTTTAAATTCAGAGAAGAAATTTAAAAGAGCAGAACCGTATACCTTTTCGTTAAAAAAAAATTTGGATTGCTTTTTATTTAATTTTCCATTCCTCCCCCCTAAAAAGCTGAAAGAAAATTTACCCTTGATGCAACCAAATTTTTTTATTATAATCCTTTTTTTTCTTTATTATTATTATAATCTAACATTTATTTCAAATCATTTTCAATATTGAAAACTGTCCCTTTGAAAGTCAGACTGGCCTGAAAGTTAAAAGACTTCATCATCTCATCGCTAATTACACATCTAATTTAACTGGCAAGACAATTCCCATTAATTCCTTAAAACCAAGCAACCTTCAAGTCAATCAAATCACCAATTGTTACTTTTTTAGATATTTTACTTTTAAAATCAATCACATATCGTAATAATAATTATTGTAGCGCGTTTACTTTGTTGTTGTGGCACTGGCATGACAAATTTTCAAACGTTGGTCATGAATTTAGCACTGTGTTCAAACGTTAATGGCCTTTAAAACTGTAAAACCAAGTGGTTTTCACATTCCCCACATTTCAAAAAATGTTTAAACTAAAATCTACTGTGTAATAACCGGTGAATTATGTGTTTTTTTTTAACATCTACAGTATTAAAATGTTGACTGCTCTACAGATAGAAAACCATACCGTGCATGTTGTGTTACGTAACGTTATACCGGTACGAGTTAGACACACCAAAATGACTTGCAAAATTCAAAGCACTAATTTCACTTTGATTCTACAGTAGTTTGGACAATGACATTCAAAATGATTATTAAAACCACAAATAGAGCTAAGTTTAATGGACTTTATACTGCGAATTAAAATTTGACACAGTGACAGTAAAAGTAGTTTATTTTGGGCTTTTAAAAAATTTCTTTAAATTTAATTTGAATTTTGTACATTTTTGATGCCCCTTTGTAATTTCAGATACAGTTAATTAAAATAATGTACCAATTATTACTGTCACTCTTACTACAGTTGATAGTGTTTTTAATTCTTGCCACTTACAGTATAAATACCACTTGTCACTATTCATTAACTACTGTACAGACATGCAAAAAATTAAGTACGATTATTTTATTTGAAAATTTTTCTCTCTAAAGACGTTTCTGCTTTGCAGTCTTTACCAAAAAATCTTTTTTTATATAAAAATGACAAATTTACAGTGAAAGACTTAGGGCGATGAAAACCGATAAGACAACTTTGTCGCCGCAATTGTCCATTTAGTTTCCAGAAATGTGGGAACCACACGTTAAACATTTCAACCATTGTTTTCTTTTTTTTAAATATTAAATAATGTCTAAAGAGTACAGACTAATAATTTTAAAGTTTTCTAAGCTCACCAAGTCTACTGTATTTCATTTATTGTAGTAAAAAGTTCTATCCCAATGGGGAAATTATGGCTACCACTTAGCTTTAACGATTTCTTGTTTTTTTTTAGTTGTTTTCAGCCCTTAACACACTTAATTTCATGCTTAAAAATCATTATTCCATATCTTCTTCTTCCCAGACACTCATTATAGACTTATAAATAGCAATAAGCTTAAATGCCAACATACAGGGTGATCACATAATCGGTGGTCACATTATACAGTACATGTTGGTAATATAGAAAAAGAAATACCATTAATATTTTATGGTTTTGATCACCCGGTACTATTCTGTTAACGTTTTATTAGTTATGTAGTATTACTGAGTCCCTTTCAATAACCCCTCTCAATATGACCGTCAGTCCCATTCAATTAATCAAGCAGACGACGATATCATTTGTATTTTAACACTTTATATTATTTAATATCATGGTGTGATGACAGCTACAGACTCTTAATAGATAACCACCCTCCTCCCTACTTATTCTATCCCCTTAACACGTCAACGATTGACATAGATTAACAGCAGAGCCCTATCTAGTTAGCTACGGTATTTATTGGCAATACAATATGTTGCAAAACTCTACTCTGTACATGCACATTCAAAAAATGAAATGAAGAAAAGTCAAGTCGTAACAGAATTTTCAGATCAAGTATACCATGACTAGAAATCGATCAATTAAAACCACCTCCTGCACAGGGTTTGATTGCTTTTATCAATTATAATGTCAGTGTCACACACACGGCTGTACATATTCTGTTACGTTGAAAATAAAAATGTACTGTATGCAAATTGTAAATAAGTATGAAAACTAAATATGCATAATCAAAGCCGAATTTCAGTGCAAAATTACCAACGCCAAGTATTTTTAATTTCTGGTTTTTTAAAACTAAAAGAAAATAATAACTAAATTACTCGGTTTAAATATTTATAATGCTGTTAAGTGGTGTATCTAGGTAAACAATCCCATTTTAGTCACAAAATTTGCAGTATTACCCAAATTTAGTTACCAAAATTACAGTATTACCCAAATTTAGTTACCAAAATTACAGTATTACCCAAATTTAGTTACCAAAATTACAGTATTACCCAAATTTAGTCACCAAAAATGCAAATTTAGACACACAAAAAAAAATTTAATGCCTTAAGATATTTTTAGGCGTTTCCAGACATAGAAATTAGATCATTGATTTACTAATTTAACATAAATCTATGAAATAGGAAATCTAGTTTGAATTATGAGACATCCTGCTAGTCGTTCAGTTCATAACTAAAGTGAAATTTTTCATTTGGACTTCGATCACTTCAGCTCTGAATTTTTATGAAAGGCTCCTAAGTGTTTAAAGCTGAAGTGGACCAGGTCCAAATGAAATAATTTCACTTCGTTTAGAGCAGTTAACATATTGGTCTGTGCCTATTTTTCTTTTATGTTTGTTTTTTTTTTGTGTACTTTATCTATAGATGCACAGGTACCGTATAAAGAGCGCGCAAATTGGAATCTTATAAGGGCATATGCTTCCACTGAAATGGTCCTCACTGCACCGGTGGAGCTTAACCTCAATTCCACGTAATGTGTGTACACACTTGTTAAAGAAACGTTTCAGTATTCAAATGCGTATTAAAAATAAATGACCCCCTCTTCCCTTCCACTAAAATCAAGTTTCGTTTACTGGATTAGATTAAAATTAATAAACATAATGACAACCAAGTAATTAAAAATACTTTTTGTGGTATTTGTATCTAAATTTCCATTGCAAAGACAAAATCCAAGTGCGCAAACTAATGGCGATGAGACTGAAGAGCACATAAAATGACTTAAAATTGTTTAATAATTATTAATTAAAGTTGCTATTCGATGCAATACGTATACTGAAGGTGCTCTCAGTTCGTTTCTTTTACAATTACCGGTAACTTTTACAAGTTATAAGTTAGCACTCAAATTCCAGTTGCACTTTCAAATCAACTGCACAACTTATATCATGAAAATTAATATTAGTACGATTAATACTTTTCTCCATTGGTTATATCAAATTTTTTATCGCCATATAAACATATTTCACAGTCATGCTAATGTTTTCCTATCATTTGCTTGGATTTTTTCTGTTTTCCAATATAAATAAATAAAATAAAAGTTTAAAAACCTATGTTTAGAGTTTTGACACTTAAATCCTGTTTTATGTCATGGTTTTGAGCATGGTACTTTACAATAAACCACATTTAATAACTAAAATTAAATTTAGTTAATTTTGTCTTAATCATTTTTTTTTTAGTATTTTACAGGAATATATTCATTTGAACTATTTCTCATTATAATGCTATTATAGCACTGTTATTTCTGTATTGACAACATTCGGTGGTCCTTTACATATACTTATGCTTAGTAAACGTCATAATCTACAATTACATTTGAATAGTTATTATGCTAATGGTTACCAATCACAATTAATCAAAAGTTCAATCTCTTAACAATAAAAGTTGATGCCACAACTTGCATAATTATAGTTATATGTCATTAAGGTGATTAAGTGCGTATAAAGTTTCAATTAAATCACAACCAATAATTAAAATAATTATTTTTGTCCTACTATATCAACAAATATAACGTGTATAATTGTATAAAGCCCTTAACATTAAAATAAAAAAAATTAGTAAAAGTTGTGGCATCACTTTCATTTAACGAGCCTACAGTACTACTCTTATTATCATGATTATTAATGGATATTGTATGAATTATAATGATCTATTATTAACATCTCTCATGAATTAGTTTTTGATACTAAATTGCTTACAGGGTCAGCAAATACAATGATAATTGTACTGTGAGCATTTACAGTGAAGCTCACTTAACTCACTAACTTAACATACAATTCGCTGCTCCTGGAAGAAAATTAAAACGAATTCGCAAGATAGCCAAATTTCTCAATTACTGTTTATAAATATTAAAGTCTAGAATATATTATAAAAAAAAGAAAGAATTCTGATGGTCTAGACACAGTACAAGTTGAAAAATTTGAAGTTGAAAATGTCACAATTAACTGTAAGGCTTTTAATTGTCATCCATATTTTATTTAAGTCTACTGATTCTCTTCGATTTTAATTTAAGCAATAATACTTCTTGTCTCATATGTTCGTTCGCTTTTTTCTACGCTGTAACACAGAATAAAGCGCACGTATTTATGAGACAATTCACGACAAAGTACAGTAAAGTTAAAAAAAAGCAGCTATTTTGCAACTAAAACTTGACTAAATTAACTAATTAACGCAAAGCTATAAATCGGATCAATAATTTGTGAATAACTGAATCGATGGGAAGCACTTTAAAAATGCATTGCTTCTCATAGAAACTGATGTTAACAAACTGCTGAACCACATCATAGTTTTAAAAAATCAAAACTCAAGCGTTTACTTTTAGTTTTTAAATAGAGCCTGATTAACATCTAAACAACAAAGCCGTTATAAAAACGGTATTTGTCTCCTTTTTTTCTAAAATAGTATTGAGTGCATCCCCGTTATTAAAAGTGATGAAGCTTCAGCTGCATTAAAATAGACCTTATATGTAGCCGTAGCTGTGTATACAGTACTTAATATAGTAGATATATGACGATGACCACAACGTTTACAATACAAATCCAATTAAAAACAAATCTTAAAAAACACTTATATTGGCTGTAAATAGAATTCTGTTACATCTAAAAATGTAAGAGGTTTAGTACAACTTTTTTTTAAATGTAAGTTATCTTTTTTTAAATGTAATTTTCAAAATATGGTTGATTTGGGAGTGTTTGGAGAAATAATGTGGAGTAGAACTACTCGAGTAAATCGCAAGTATGTATAAGATATCGTTATAGACGAAGATAAATGTGTAATAAATTACAATAGGAATGATGTTTTTTCTTTTTTTTTCTTAAAAAACTGTCTTTATACACAGTATGTTTGAAAATGCAGTTGTCGCCATGCCCCGTCAATTGTGTGTATATCAATATTCTACAATATAATAATATGCGAGGCTCACAGCTTGTGTCATCGTCCCGTGTAGGCTATCACCCCCGCCATGCACAAACCACATCATTCTGTCAACACTTTTGACTTCTTTAAAAAGTAATGACAATTCAGGCACCACCGTAAGTTATTTTTTGCTTTTGTATTTTCAATAAGTATATTTAAAGTGAATGGAAAAACATTGGAAAAACGATTTTTGCTTACGACGCGTCGTCTGGCACAACCTTATACTGTAGTTTTCTTCCGGTGAAGTAAAAAAAGTAAAATTAATTAATAATTTTTTTTCGTCTCTCCTTTCTCTAGACCCTAAGCTCTCCTATGTGGATGATTAATGAATTCTGAAATTTTTCATGTGTGCTTAACTATAAATTAAGATTTTGAGTTATTAAAAAAATACAAAAAAAAAAATTAATAACAGCGAGATCACCATTAAAAAATAAATTAAAAAACATCTCATATAAAAATTGCCATTATAATAATAATTATTATTGTAGCTAAATGATTTTCTATTAAATATCCTGTAAAATGTTATTTAATTCACAGGCACTGATGCGTCTCATTGCAAAAAAAAAAGTGTTTTTTAATAACGCCCTTTGATGAGTTCACGTCAGTGCCTATCATCGGCTTCACAAGAAAACATCATTTACAAATCTTCATTTAAAACAAAGTAATTCCGTCTCGTTCATTTAAAATAATAAAGAAACGAGACAAAACCGCATTGACGCCAATGTAATTTAGTCTCGTTTATTTATTCTCAAATTGTGAAATACGTTTTCTTATGAAGTCGACGCTATAATATGTGTCTTGTAACATGGAAACATTATGATGTACCTTTCTTGATTCTTTTCGAATGTCCCTTTAGATTTTTTTTATCCTTGTCAGTTAAATTTTTCTGGCCACAGTCTGACTCTTTCATTATTTCTTATGAGTGTTATTCTCTGTATATTTTGACTTCTGGATCCGAATTTCTCTTTACGATTTTTCACCCACATGCAAACCTAGAACTACACTGCACAGGCATACTAAATTATTCTCAGCTAAAGTATGAATGAAGTTATTAGACATTATTTTTTAGAAGGAAAAAACCATGAGGATGTGAAAAAAAGAGTAGAAGAAAAAAGTATAGTATAGGTAAACAGTACAAACTTCGTTGCTCACGTTTATCTCACTTTTTTGTTATATATATTTATAATATATCGGGTACTCTTCTGTTTTTTTATTTCTTTTCTCTTTTGTTGTGCTGGAACTTTGTAACCATCACTGCTGCTTTGCTTTTTTTAATAGAATTATGTTTAAAATCCAAGTTCGGTACCACTTAACGACGGTTCACCATCGGATTTCTTGTTTTCTTTTTTCCACTTCATCCGTCTGTTTTGGAACCAAATCTTGATCTGTCTTTCGGTGAGACACAGCGCATGAGCAATTTCTATCCTCCTCCGCCGAGTCAGGTAGCGATTGAAGTGAAATTCCTTTTCAAGTTCCAACGTCTGGTAACGAGTATACGTTTGACGTCCTCGTTTACGTTCTACACAGATCAACAAACAAGCAAAAAAAAAAATAAACACCACTAAAGATATCTCTTGTTTCATTGCATTGCAAATCACATTGTTAATAATTATTAATATTCATTTTTTACATGCAATTTATACAGTAAGTAAAAACAGGGCGTGGAAATCCCAAACAGTTTTGTTCATTTTGGATGACTAACTTTAAGTAAATCTCAATATGTATACAAGGTCACTAAAATACCTTACCCACAAATGAAAATAACTGTCATTTTGGATAGAATATACTTTTAGAAACCAAATTGTAATTTGTATCTTTGAAATTTACTTAATACACCAAGTTTGACTATTAAGATACACAATTTAGATTTTAGGAAACAGAATTTGTACTATAAGGCAAACAATTAGGAATTTAAAGCCAAAAATTTGTATTTTTTTAAAATTAATTTGACTTTTATATAACAAATTTTAAGTCTCACAATTGAGATATTAAAATTAAAAGCTTTTACTTTTGAGAATGCTTTACCAATTCGAAATTAATTTACATTGAAATCTGGTTTCCAAAAACTTGTTTCCAAGACTTACAAGCCCCATTTTTCTGTAGTAGGTACGTCACTGTTTTAAAGCTTACCAGGAGCACAAAAACATTTTAAACTGGGAGTGGATTACCCTACCAAGGGTAAGCCCATTAAAATTTGCCCAAGAAGTAAACAACACAAACCTTTCACCACCAAGTCAAATTTGCCTTAAATTGTTTTAAAAAAATTGGACATATTGTAATGTAATCCAACCTGATTAAAATTAATTACACACGTATTAGGCAATGTACCTCTCGGGGAGGGCTAGCCAATTGAGATGGGCTTACCCGTTAACGAATTTTAATTTTAAAAAATGTTATGTGTGTCCTGGAATGCTTTTCTCTACAAAAACAAATTCACACAAATGACATTGACAACACTGTACACAATCCACGTTTTACACCACCCAAAGCTGCATTGCATGGCAATAACTTGAAAGTTTAAAAATAAAGGTCACTTAATGTAAATTTAAAAGAAAAACATTACTTATTTACTTTGCTATTACGCAAGTAAACGAGTTAATTAACTTAAAAAACAACATTGAAATTCCATTTCAAATTCAATACATCTCAATATACGAATTGTATCGTTATTATAATTGGACCTTGTAATTGCCATACACATGCATTAAAGCCTAGAACTGCAATTAATATTAGTTTGTACATACAAGAGCACAAAGTAATTAAAATGCAGCACTATTAGCGTAATGAGAGCCTAATCACAGTCACTTCAAGTAAATAATCTCGTATTTGTCTAATTATAAACAATGCCAAAAACCATCTTTTCAGCCAAAGAAAATGCCCAATGACTTCATCAACTTTAAAATACTCCAAAAAGAACATTCATTTCTCGGTTCATTATTTCAACACTAAAAACCAGCAGAAAATAATTCAGTTTCCCTTTTTACTAGAAAAGGGCAGCGTTTAAGCCTTATTAAATAGACCCTTTTAGGAAATTAATTAGTCGCTGTCAACTACCTTAGCTGCCCTTCAAATTATTTTTTTTTTAAATATTTGACTATATTTAAGCTATTTTATATTTAAATTTATGTAAATTTTATTGTTTAATCACACTGTTAGTAATAAAATAAATGAATATGCACGATTGGTGCACTTAGTAAATCATTTAAAAATACATCTAGACAGTTATAATTGTTACTTTTATTATAATTGTAAATCTAACATGACACAAAATAAAAATTATTTTTAACTTTGGTCAAATATTCAAAAATAAATTAATTACGCTATTAAAAAAGGCTTATCTTAGGGACATAAACCATAAAAAAGGTTATTTATTACAGCCTATTTATGTTTCCGCCTATGATTCACAGATGGCAGCACTTTTTGATTTTTTGAAGTTCAAGGCGGTAATTGTAAGTACAGGGTGAGCCAGCATTATATATACTGTATATATAAAATTATTTTGAAGTAATTTCTCAAGTTTAATTTCTTTCAATGTAACAATTTATCAACTAACTTTAATTGTAAGATTTATCACAATATTTTTTAAGTTTTTGGCTTATTTATTCAAAATGAAAAACATTTTCCTAAAAAGCCAGTTAAGATTAATTAGTACCGGTAGATGCATAAACACTTAAAGTATAGTGTTATGCAAAAGCTTCTAAAAATGGCGACTTGAGTATGCAAACAAACGTACAAGATTTGGCAAACCCCTTGATTTATGCGTAGTTGGTTTTTTAATACAAACATAATTCACAGTCGAATAGAAAATAGGTTGCGCAAGTTTATGGCGTTATTTTCAACGCTTACTCCACTATAAATTAGTTTATTTGCTGACTTTGTATTGAAGTGTAAAAATAAAAATAAATAAATAAAGAGCTCCACTTTAACACCCAATCATTTCACACATTAAATTGCCACTTGTTAATACAATGGGGGGACATTTATTTTACTTAATTAATTAGTTACATAGCGTAGAAACCTGCTGATGTTATTTAAAAAGTTCAATTTCCATTTTCTACACATTTTAGGCAGTTATTACTTTTAAAACTTTAACGCCAAATTTAGTCCCTAATTTGCTCGCTAGGAGGCAGACTAGTACAGCGAGGCAATTATAAGCGCCTTAACTTAGTACAATAATTTGTTAGGAGAGGTCGCGGTAGTAAGACCGGAAACACGTCATTAAAGAAAACGGCGGCCATTACGCAAAAATGGGCGTACTTGTGACATTTCGTGTCAGAGGTCATTCTATTCCACCCCTAAGCCCCACCTACAGAAAATGGCGATGGCAAAAAAGCAACCAATCCATAAAAAGGAGAAGCTTGTTATTTCCCTTTAACTGCTTAACATTTTCTTCCATTGACGAATTCAGCTGCCATTTTTATTTACAACAGTTGAGCAGCGGGTTTATTTAAAAATAAAAATAACTATAAAATTAAAAACTAAATCGATGAGTAATTAGTATGCATTGAGTTTACAGTAGCATTTACCCAAAAGCAAAAATATCATAGTAATATTCCTATTATAACGTGGTGGTTTGTTTTAAACAGAATAAAAATTCAAATAAGTAATTATAAGGTTAGAGAATAAATTAGAAACTTCAATTTAGTAAACTAATGATATACAAACGTTAGATTTATGATTAAACCACTGTGTGGCCCAATTAAAAAGTGAGCTGGTAATCCAATCCTATAATTAACGCATACTTTTGGTTTGATTATGCAAATGTCTTAGTAAAAAAAAACAATAATAATTAATGCAGCCAATTTCAATATTTATTTTATCAAACCATTAATCAGCTGCTTATTTGCTGCATAATTATACAACATTTTTGCCCTAGATAAAAAAACACAGCTAAGCCCAATAGTTACAAATTACTAACTTACAGTTTCAACTTTACAGCACAGTAGTTACTTATCAATGGCAGCTATTAATTGGCGCCAAAAATCTCGCATCACTAAATTTAGCTTTTTGAAACATTAATTTTTAATTCGAAACCAAACTTTTCCCTACTGTATAATAACTGCCATTACAATTTTAAGTGGGAATTTTTGTTTCTAATTATAAAATTGGCAATGGGTATCACAACACCAAATTATCAAATTAAAATTATTTAGATTATCATATTAAAATACCTTTCTGGTGTTTTAAAATTGACAAGAAGATTCAAAATAATAATCTACTATAATATAAATATCAAAACAATTATCCATACTATTCTGAGTAAATGCGTCATATTTCATTAGTCATAATTATAAACAAATTAACAATGCGTGACGTTGATAAATGACTGTCATTTCTCAGTGGCTGTACTTGCATGTCACATCAGATCAAAACATTTCTCAATATTAGTTTGATAGCCAATTCAGGACATTTCCTTAAAATTTTATACGTCATGAGTTGTTTGTCAGTTGTTACACTGCCAAGTAATACACAATAAATTATTGCAGAAAAAGGAAGAGTATCTGACAACTTAACAAGGTCATTTTTAGAATTTAGTTTGCTAAATTTGAATATACAGTACAAGAACAGTACAGTAAATCAGTTTGCTAAATCTGAAGGTCTATTTGCTATTTTGCTTTCCACTCCCATAAACATAGTCGTGTAAAATGCTTTCTAAACAAAAGATTTTGCTGTTAAAAAAACTACAATGGTCTACAAGTCCTTTTGTTTAACAAGTTGGGTGACCCTGGCCTGGCCCATTAATGAATGGTGGCGTCTTACTATCACTTTAAGTGTAAATTATATCGACAATAGGAAAGACCTTGAAATACATACTGAAAGTATTATTATGGTTGTCTTAATTTACACAACTAACAGTACAAGACTATTTTCTCCAATGAACAAGTAATTTGGAAGAAAAAAAAATTTGATTAAAAATAAAGCTAATCTTTGCTTATCGAATAACAATAAGCAATAGAACTACTAAGTTGTAAAAAAAAAAAGATTACGAGTCGTAAAAATCAGTTTACAATTGTGTAACAATTATGTTTACGTGTATTACTCGTATAAACGGTGAGCATATGCGATTCTGTTGTCATCATCCACTTGCCAACAAAAAAATTTTTTTCTCCATTACAATACAAAGAAAACAAAACAATCCTAAGAATATAAATATCAGTTACAGTTGGAGTGTTTTGTCTGATGAAATGATGTAATACTCAAGTAAAGAAAACAATATACATTATTATTGCCTTGTTTGGGAAAGCTCTTATTACTCGCATTGGCAATGGCATTAGCGAGTAATTTAAAAAAAAAAAACCCCAAAATGTAGCTAAAAACTTAATTTAAATCTGTTTTAGACCATTGTATTTAGCTATTTAGCTTAGTAGATATATTAGAACCAATTTTCAATATAATATTAATTTTTTATGGCATATTGATCATGCATTTGCAGTCAACTATAATAATAATCAACAAAATGCAGTGTAGCTTTACAAATCGGTGTTTAAGTAACTATTGTGTGTATAGATACAGTCATAAATTTGCTATTATAAAACTTCAATACAAGTTTTTATGACTAATCAAATTCCTATAAACAATGCTCTGTGAACTTTGCATCATGTCAATGATACAGTACATCGACGCTCAATTGCAAATACTTCCTGTTTTAACCAGACTAAAAGTCTAATAGCTTATAAGACATTAGAAGACAATGGCAATATCATCTTATTATTATGAATGGTAGCCTTGTTAATGAAACAAATTTATTAGACCACAGACGCCATTGTTTTCAATAGCAGTAATGCGTCTTCCCATTTAATTTATAAAAAAAAATGCTTTAAATGGGCAAACAAAATAAAACCCCTTATAGTATGATGAACAATACTAATTATTTTGATGCAATGTAGCAATTTCTCGGTAATGACACAAATGATGCACAGGAAAAAAATAATAACATACAATTCTTGTATATATAAAGTTATTAATGAAACAATTTTAGCCTCACCCAAGTGTTTTACGTTAATGTTTACATTAGAAAAAGCTAAAACTTAATGATGCTTTCTAGCTCATCTTTTTCTCGTGAGACGAAAGAGTCTAATTTGAAAACATGCACCTTCCCAATTAATTAATTAAATTCGGCATTTCGTCCACCCGAGCGTTGATACACACAGTGTGCACATTATACAGATGCGTATAATATACAGTGCTGTGTATGCTTCAACGAATATTAACACAGCTTACTAATGCGTGACAACCAAATCTAAATGCAACTCACAGCGAGGAAAGACATGGACAATATAAAATGCAAGAATTAATTGTATGCCTACGTAATATTACGCCGGTTATAAGGTTAAATGAATGGAGAGGGATTTTTTTTAGCAATTTTCAAAAACAAACTTGTAGAACCGATAATTGAAACCTTTTAAAATCCTCACAACTGAAATTATAATTTTGTTAAGGCAAATCATTTACATTTTTTACAAAACATACTTTTATTTAATTTTTTAAACGGTCAAAGTCTATTATTTATAATAAACTCAAATAAATTTTACTTTTCAAAAAAAAAAAGTGACTTGTGATAATGAAATTTCATGTTGCAGATGTAAACATGAAACAATTTGGTTTAGGAAACTTTATTAATTTTTTTTTCAAGATACTAAAACTAGAAAAATTGACATGTTTCTTGATAAGAAAAGGAAATTGATTCTTAAAATACCAAATGTGATTCCTAAAGCACATATTTTCGTTCCTAAAGCACAAATTTCAGTTCCTAAAGCACAAATTTCAGTTCCTAAAGCACAAATTTTAGTTTCTAAAACACAAAATTTCATTCTTAAACCCACGCAAACACGTTGACTGTTAAACCACCAAATCCAGCATCTAAATCACCTAATTCAGTTTAAAAACTTAGCCTTCCAGTAACAAGATTAGACATTGAATACACAAAATGGTACAAAATTGGCTTTTTAAAAAGTTGTAACTAAACTTGCACAACAATTAAAAGTTATCTAACATCTTAGCAAATACTACTACTTCGTCTAAAGTCTAAACTATAGTACTAACTTATGGTTAATTTCTATAATGGGATTGCCGTACTTCGAAAGCATTATAAATTTTAATGTGAGTGCAATAGGCAGGTGCGAATCAAGACAATTGAGCTCACCCTTCTCTTATATTTTTACAGAGCTACCCTCCTAGTACATTTTTTGCTTGGTGTTTCAGTTTCCACCTAAGAAAAAGCAACTAAAAAAAACGGTTGAAACGAATCGAGTTGCTTTGAGAAATTGGGTGTTTATCGAAACATAGGCGAACGTGAATGCATTCACCTTAGAAAATAACACCAAAGCCATTTATCTTCTTCATAATAAATCATAGGCTCTGGTGCTGTGATAGGTTGGTCAAAAAAAAGCACCGTATTGGTTGATCAACGTTGATTATTATGTGTGCTCTTTCCCACTATCCTCAACAAAAGAAATGTATAGAAAAAACGTTATATCATGCAAGCCACGTTCGATAAAATCGCCAGACCATGCCAAAATGTATTAAAAAAAAAAACAGGTGAAAAAATGTTTAACTTTTTTAAATTTCAAATAACTTATAAAAAAAAAAGGCAGACACAAGTTACATTTCATTTTCATTTAAATAGTTCAATTAAAACTGTAACAAAACATGACAAAATTATTTATCTAAAAACTGCTCAAATTTTAACTTATTTTCTGAACTTTGTCAAATTAATATATTTGGTGTTAAAACAAGTTACAGTAAATGAAAATGACAAATGTCATAGGCGACACTTGAAAGTCCCTTTGAACCAAAATTTGGTTTTAGTAACTTAATTTGACTTCCATTAGTTCATTACACTATTTTTAAATATTATTCACTAGTTTTCTCATGTTAAGTCAAACTCTATTTTTAAAACAACTCGGCATAAAATTTACAGCATTTTTGGAAGCCCACAAAAAAGCAAATAAATTTACAGTACTAAGTTGTAAGTCATTTTAAAAAATAAATTTGATATACACGTTTGTAACCCGTATATAAACCAAACGGAAGCAATATTTTTTTTCATAAAAAAAGTCCGCCTTCTTTTTCAGTTCGTAAACTTGCATATACACTTTTTTTGTACGAGTAAACAAAACACTTTGGTGATTATTATTTCATGTGTATGTAACAACTCAAAAATATACACAACGTGTATAGTTCATACTGTGTTTTTGCTTTTTATATAGCACCCACACTTTTTCTTTTTCATTCCAATTCACTTTTTTCGCAACTTTTTTTTTCTTATATTCCCCCCTCCCCCCACATACACATCCCCATTGACACCCACAGTGTTTTCAGTTGTTCACCCCTTTTGCTTCTTGAATTACAAAATAGCAAATGTAAGTTAGAAAACGTGATAAAAACGCCCTTGGCAAAGACGACTAACCACACATCAATTCGCATCATCGAGTGCTTTACTGTCGCACTTTTTTTTAAAACATTTTATAACGTTTCTAAATTCACTCTCATTTCAAATCTAAAATAATAAGCACGTAATAAAATACAACTAAAAAAATAAGCATCTCAAAATAGCAGTATAACAAACAACTCAAAAAATAAATAGCAACTAGATACACGAAAACATTCCTAAAGCAAAAGATTTAGTTCCTAGTGGTTAAATTTGGTTTTTAGGACACACAACATGACCTTAAATATACCGTGCAGAATTTGTTTTCACATAATTTAGCTTTCAAGATTCTAAATTTGACGCTTGTTACACTTAATTGGAGACTCAACGTATAAATTCTTAAACACAGGACACACCGTAAGATAATTACACTAAATTTGACTGAACTGCAACTGGATTGCAAAAGACACTAGAATTGAATGTTAAATTCACTAAATTGGACTGCAAAATACACTAAATTTAACTTTAAAATATATTAAAAATTAACTGTAAAATACAATAAATTCAACTGTGGACTGAACCAAGTAGAACTTTTAAATTACTAAATTTAAAACGACTCGATCTAATCAAAATTATATCAAAGCGTTAATCACCAAATTAAATTCATTTTATGACAATCAAAATCAAGAGAGGTACTCCCACACAAGAAACAATTAAATTGTTTACATTAACAACTTTCAATTCAGTAAACAGTGTTGCATTCTCCCAATACAAAGCTCTATTTACACAGTCGAGAGTATACAACTTGCTTGATAATAACAAGCTATTTATTTTAGGTGAGTTGACACCATTTCCGTGTACATAATATAAACAACAATACTTAAATAAACTAAAAGTCGTAAAAGCAAAGGTGTAATGAACAGTAGCTTCTATTTTTAAAGAATAAAAAGACAAATCTATACCCTTTTTAGAATTTTGTAAAAAAAAGAATTGGGATTATTAAAACTAGCATAAACTTAATCTCCTAACTAAATTTCTCCTGTTTACATGTCCATTTAAGTTGGATCTACTGACCTTTACAATATTTATCTTAAATACTAAATACATAAACAACAACATTGAACAATTACAAAAACGTAATTCTTCACCATGCACTTGTAATATAATGCATAAACATAAAATAAAAAAAAATTGTAAGTCATAGTGAGGTTATCTAATGTCGACATTGTATTTTCTCTCTCTTTTATAGACAAGTATAGTTAAACAAATCTCTATCACCTAATAAATTTTTCTATTATGAGCAGCCGATGACGCAAATGACCCCTTTCTCCCACAAAAATTGCAATTCAAGTCTGATCGTAAATTTTAAACTACACTATAAAGCACACGCTAAGCACTTTCTAACTTACAAAATCTACAACCAATATTCCGGATGATTTTCCACATTGGAACGCTTTTTCTTAAAGCTTAAAAAAACAGGAAAAATCGTCATTGTAGCTAACTAATAAGATTTAGTCTCGTTTCTTAATTGGCACTTTCTATTCTCCAAGTCAGAATAAAAAAAGAAACATTTTCAATAAAACTAGTATTACTGATTCTAGTACCTTTTAAGTCATGGCAAAATAAAAGAGGAAAAAGCGCCATTGAAACAAATGCTATTTAGTCTCGTTTCTTTATTGGCACTGTAAAAACAATGTTCCAATTTAGAAAATAACCCGGGTTTACGGTGGCAGACAAAAGCATGTTTGCCATTTGGTATTGAAGTCCCCCTCACCCATTCCTTCTGCCCGATAAGAACAACCCATATAAAGAGCAACATATTTTTAGACAAGCTAAAATATATTTCGTAAAAAAATAAAAAAATGTGTGGTCATCAGCACTACATTCTATTCTGGTTTTACTCTTCGGTTTCTCTCTCCACTCGACTTGTACTCAGGAAATCATTACTAGTTAATGGCTTTTGTAGGAAATGGTGAGTGTAGTAGTGAACACATGTTACGAAAACCGTCCAACAACATATCTACCGTAAACTTTGCTCCCCATACCCACTGCACATAGGCACATAACCTCACAAATATTTTGAAGAAAAACAAATCTAAGCATAAACTATAAGCTTTCACTTTCAAATATACAGTACAGCCTCATTTAGCGCCTACAAATTAATTAGTCATTGCTAAAACCACAACAACAACAAACACAACAAAAAAGTGTCCACTTTTATGCAGTACATGAACTGTTTTATGAGTAAACAGCGCAATTTATTACACAGGTGTTTTTTTTTTAAACCTAATTATTCATGTTTCAACATTTGAAGCACTGCTATTCATTATCCTGTTGACATTGAGACTACAGCCATAAAAATAAGTCCATAAACCCCAATAGCTGAATAAAACGGTTGAAGTAAATTAGTTTATGTACTTGTTACGTATATTGCAGCACCCCTTACCTAAAAATAACGTTATGAGTAAGTAAAAATCATTCAAATGATTGTTGTTGGTCATTATTGGTGACTCCTTTCAAAATAATATTCTACCCTAAAATGCTAGCGACTATTTTAAGTACGGTAATACAATTGTTACAGTAGCCAATATAAGTCTTCATTATGCACTGAAAATTACAGCAATTTGTGATTCCCTGTCTGTGAAAGCCAGAATGTAAGTGGAAATAACGCTGGCACAGCACAAAGATGAAAAATAGATGCCCCAACCTTCCCCATCAGTAAGACCGTCTAAATCGATTATTTAATAACAATGCATTTACCCTAAGTACGTTTTTGCTCATGGTTGATCGGCTTATTGATCGCCATCCTTCCAGAAAATATTATTTTTTAAAAGTTATTTCACAAAAGGAAGAAGAAAAAAAGATAGACGATAATGTATTTCATTTTCTAAGTTGTATTATATCTTTCTCGCGTTGTTATAAGATGTGATCTTAAAAGTGTAATGTAAAGAATGAGTAAACCACTGCCAAAAAATAAATAAAAGAGCAAAGATTTCAAGGCTGTTCATATAAAGACGATAATTTTTTGCGACACATATACACTTAGAGAGCCCTGAGTTGTTGCATAAATTCGTTCAGTCTGTTTCCCTGAGGATTTTCTAGAGTTTTCAATGGGAGTTGGAACGCACAAACTTTTGCGACAACCCAATTTAATGCGCAGGAAGAGCAATAATTTATTCAACAGCCACCCACACGAAAACAGCGCAAGCGCAGTAACGAAGTCAATTCATCACTTTGTGGAGTTGAATTTTCATTTTGTGTAATATTTTCTATACGTGTATGCGTGCGTGTTCATCCGACAAAAATTAAGCAACGTTTTCTATCTCAAATATACATGTAAACACACAAAATGCATTTCATCGCGTTTAGACCACCCTGAACAATTGTCTTAGTTTACAGTAGTTTCCCCTGTATTTTAGATAAACAACAAACCGAAAAAAGACGAAAGAAAAAAAAAACAGTTTTCCAACATTAAAATTCCTCAAAAAATAATTAATGTCGTTCTTTCCAAACATGTCTACTACTGCTAAAACCCAAATCCATTTGGCCACATATTTACTGTAGAACTTCAAGCTTCATAAGTCATAAAAAATACAACAGATTGTCTCCTTTTATCTCGCTCTGTAGTTCCCTGTTTTAATGAAGATAAAGCTGCTCTTCAGTCTTTACTCAGCTAATAACATCAGATAAGATTTGACTATTATTATTAAGTAAAATGTTATTATCAATTGCGGCTCCGCAGTTTTTGTTAAAATGATAGGTGGCATTACATCAATAATTCTATCAACATTGTAGTAATATGCACCATTAATATTTGAGATAATCAGTCGTCATTTGAAAGCAGTTCCTAATGCAAACTAAAACAATGGATTTTTTTCCTCGCTCTAAGCTTTCAATGAACACCGCATTTGTTTATAATAATGTGTGTCAGCACCAGAAAAACGTAACAACAGTTCACTAATAAGTCAATGAAAGATCCTCTCAAAATAATACTGTAGTTATTAAATCAATCAATTCAAACAGTATTTCGATGATGACTGATACACACTTATAATGATGGTTAAAATTGATATAAAACACACTCTTTCGTTAATTATACTGTGAGTGGCATTTTTAAAGGGTTTTTGGCTTATTTACATCTCCGTTATTACTGTTGAGACTTATGAAGTTATGACTGTGATTAGAGAACTCATTAAAACATGCTGTGTGTGTTAGAAATGGGGATATAATGTAAGTACATGATTGGTTAATTCAAAACATCAACATGCAGTGGGTTAATTTGTTTGTATTTTATGTTTGTGTCCCATGCACCACTTAATAGTAATTCCTACCAAACTGACTTCGCATCCAAGGGTATAGTTGACTGTTATCACCACTTCCTCCTCTTCCACCACCACCACCACCGCCACCGCCGCCGCCACCTCCTCCATTTTGACCATTATGGTTGCCATTTGGATGAGGTTGTTGTGGTTGCACCGGTAATTGTGACGTTGGTGGTCCGTTTAAAGTTCCAACAACTCCTCCTGTAGGTTGAGATGGATGATGTTGCTGATGCGCTGGATGAGGATGATGCGAATGATGAAGTGGTCCATTAGTTCCATTCACATTAAAGGGCACATGTTGCTGTTGAGGATTAGAATTTTGACTGAGATTGTTAGCGTGATGATTATTAACAACGTTATGATTATTAATCACTGAAACACCACCGGGTCCATTCGACCTGTGATGCTGTTGCCCATCGTCAGGACTGTCCGGACTCGATTGTGATTGCAATTTACAACTATTATACTGATGACTGTTTGCAGACGATTTCGAGTTGTTTGTGCTCGGATGTTGTAAAGGGGTGAGATCAGGCGGCGACACATTGCGGCAGTTTTGTCCATCAGTAGGTATCCCTGATAGAGACTGCTGCGTTGTGGGGTTGTAATACTGTGCAGGTGTAGTGGGGCCATTGGCGGCACAGCTGTTGTTGCTGTTGAGTCCTCCTCCCGCGATCGGCCGGATTTCCAGCCGATCATAAGGAGGAAATCTCGGATAGGCGAGTCCCTGAGGGTGTGCGGAGCTATGATAGTGCGCTACCTGTCTTAATATGGAAGGATCACAAGAATCGGGACTGGACTGAGGTGTACTCTGTCCAGTATAAGGATCCACCACTGATGTCGACGAGGTGTTATGTAAATCCGGAAGATACGAATTAGTGAAGTAAGCACTCATGCTACGTTGCGAAGAATAAAAATGAATTCAAATATAATCGATGAATTTCACAATATAATAATAATAATAAAGAAACTTATTTTCTTTTATGTTTGAACTACTCGAAAGTTTTACACAACCAGTGATAATGTTGACGATGAAAAAATACCTCTGTGCAGACGCGGCTTGCAACAGCTGAAATTGTTAATATTTAATAAGAAACTCAAATAATAGTAGTTGAACACCAATGTTGTTATTTCATCTGTTGTCACTGTAGCTGCTATAAGTTGGGTCGCCAATGGGAACCCAGCTTGTATCCGCGCCTACAAAAAAGAAATAAAAAACATCATTAGAAAAAAAGAGCAACAAAAAAAAGCATCAACAAACATCAAATAATCATTACACAATTTCAACGCTTAAGAGAAAACCATTGCTTAGCTTAACTTGAACACTGCTGTTCCATTCATTCACTGAATTATAAACACAAAAATATCACCACAAGTTCATATAAACACCCACACCACACCACAACCAATGCCATTCGCACAAACACATGAAAGAAGAAGACGACAGGGAAAAAAAAGTATTCTTAACATTGAAAAAAGTTTACATTTCTAAAAACGCTATCCCCCTCTCTTTTTTCCGCTCTCTTTTTAAGCTGCCCATGGATGATGTCACACATGAAAAACATCCCTACACTCTTTTTTTTCTATTTTATTTTCTTAACTCCTCGGTTTTCTTGCTCGTGTCTCTTCAAGTCTTCCTCATTGCATTTTTACTTTAAGTACAGTAGGAAAACGCACCCTTCTTTATTTGCGTCATGCGCTATGACTTGCACGCCGTAGAATTATCGATGGGTTGTGTATTCCGCTTTCAAAAATCCCCCACACCCACATATACCCCCCTTCACTCTTTCTTGAGCCTCAATCTTCTCTACAGCATCACCACCTCCCCCTTCAACCAGTCAAACCAAACTCAACCCACATACCCCCCTCCTTTCTCTCTCTCTTTTTTTTTTGCAAATGGATAATGAATTATCGACTTTTCTATTTCCCCAAAGAACTCCCCCCTTTCCATGCACTGTACCTCCACTGTAAAAAAAATTCTCATGTCAACGACCAATAGTATCGCACGATACGATCGACTGCCATCTTGCACTGTTTAGACCGCCCTATACTCCCCTTTTCCTCGGCAGAAAAAAAATTATTTTCTATACTAATAATACAACATGGTCGCGTATCCATGGCAACCACATAGGCCAAAATCTATAATTCCGGTTCATGGTAGCGTTTGTGTGTACCACATGGTTAAATCGATATATCAGCTGAATATATAGGCACTAGAGTGCGAGTGGGTTATAATATATTATTAGATCCAGCAGTTGCGTCTAATAAGTTTATTGCTTTGCCAAACATAATGCCCCAAAAAATAATAATGCACGAATGTTTTCCGTTTTACCGTTTACCCCCCCAACCAATCACAAACCGTCGAGTTTTTGAACATCGATTAGAACTGCTTTTAAACGGTTACGATTTATGTCAGCTTCCATGCCTGATTAATTAATAGCATGTTAGAATTTATTGAAGCAAATTACAGTGAGAGTGTATCCAGAGGGGAAATAGCGCCCATGGGTCCATCACGAAATTGCGCACCTGCCCTACAAGTAATTCCAAATTTAGTAAATTGGTACCTAAACATTTAGCCACTAAAAACAACAAAACAATTTATATTTTAGCTGTTAAAACTAAAATATTGCCACTTGGAAGCAAATTTCAAGCGTAAAAACTCATTTTTGTTTCAGTTAGTAACTTAAAATATAAAAATTTTTCATTACATTTATTAAACTAGAAATTGCACTTTAAAAAGAGAGTCCCAAATGCACCCAATAATAAAATCTCCTTTATTTCATTACGTTCAATAAATTGCGGCTCCACCGAACACCAATGTGTTCGTGTGAGTCGACAATAAAGTTGGAAATTTTTAATTTAACACCAAACTGACTAAGAGCTTTGATCATGATGAATTAGCAAAGCTATAAATCTGGCTATCTCACTTTTCAGTTTCTCTTAGGTTGGTTGGTAAACTACAGTGTTGTTCCACGTAAAGCTGAATGACTAGTCCCTGAAAATCTCATCCAAATAAATCTTTATTTTCATTTCGGAAAAAGAGAGAGGGATACACAATAGGTATATTCTCATCTCCGCCTATCTCTATCCCAATGTAGCGCATGGCGATGATGATCCCACTCGGATTTATTGCGTAACGAATCCTCTTAATTGAAGTTAGACTCGGTCACACAAGGTGACGGCGGTACCCCGTGACTCCACCTAGGAAGATAGAGGGGGACAATGACGAGTTAAGAGAGAAAAAAGAGAGCTAACGACTTCTTAATGGGACAAAGAGGACGACACTAAAATTTTTCACTTGGGAGGCTTTTTTTGTTGGATGTTTTGTGTTGCGTGTTGTTAGAATAAGTTCTGCTTCGATGACAATAAATGTTGTAACAGAGAAAAAAAAAAAAATAAATTTTCCTTCATGGAAATCAATTTCCATATTATCCACAAAGCATCAAATCCCTTGCATTTTACTAAACATTGGAAATAATTGAAAGTAAATCTGCATTTGATAACTGGCGGAATAAAAGCTGGAAAATTTCAAATAAATTAAAAACATTGTCATATTTTATTGGTCTCTTTATAAACTGATAAAAATCGAATCTATACGTCGTTTAGATTTGACCACTTGCTTAACTGGATTTTGCAAAATAAAACCAAAAAAAACTACTGTATGTTAAATATGTATGAATATACAATTCAGGATTTTCTGAAGTCAAAGTAAAAACTAAACTGATTGTAAGAAGCTTTTACTTAGTTTTAGGCACAAAATCGAATTTTAGAAACACAAAATTTGGTTTCAGAAATACTAAGTTTAGTTTCAAAAGCACTTCAGTTGGTTTCAAAGACACAAAATGTGAATGTTGAAGCAACAATTTTTGTATTCATATACAATTTGGCTGGCAACAGCAAATATAGTTTCAGAAATAAAATCTGAATTCAGAAACACAAAATTTGATTTCAGGAACACAAAATTTGATTTCAGGAACACAAAAGGTGGTTTTAGAAAAACAAAACGTCACTTTAGGAGGCTTAACAACTGAATTTGATATCCAATTTGTCTCCCCACACTAAATATAGTTTCAGTGACACAACATTTGGTTTTAGAAATTAAGAATATAGAATTTAGAGGCACAAAATTTAGTTTTTGGAGAGAATAAACACAAATTATAGTTTCATAGACACAATACAGTACAGCATTTGATTTTAGAAACTAAAAATACAATTCCATTGACACAACATCTGACTTTAAAAATAGGTTTTAAAATAAGAGCCTAATTTGCTTAGCATAAACTAAAATGGCACCAAAATCATTAGCGAACCAAATGCGAGATACACATATGAACACCATCAAAGCTAATTGACTTGGCGAAAAAGTGATAAACAGAACCAAAGAATTTCTTCTTGTTTATTTTTTTTAAATACTGTAGTACGTTTAAATGGACTTTCTCGATAAAGTTAAACCATGCAGTCACAATTACGATATTTGCCAATAATAATGAATGCCAACTAAGCAGGAGTTTCAAGGACTTCTCAATTGACAAACAGTGCTTATATTGTACCATAATAAATTGTTAAAACACTGAAGGCCGTTGAGTGCTCAAATCTCCCTCAAAACACTACAAACACCGTGTATATCTGCATTTTATTAATACAGTATTAATTATCAGCAACTTAAATTTTACAGCTGCTTATTTGACACGGCAATTAATCAAGTCACTGAAAAACGCAGAGGCCAATAGCATTTATTAAGCCAAAAATATTCCCAAGTGTAAATGACTCGCAAACTATGAAACAAATCTTGCACATTTAAAGAAATTCAAAAACATAAAAACATAATACAATAAAAGTAAATTCCTTTTCCTGATTAAATATCATCGTCGATGATACGGATCATAAGAAAAATAATTATGGCAAAATATGATAGCATGTAATAATCACTAGCTATAAAATTCACTATAATGGTTTTGCGTCGCGTCGTTGACTTCACAAACTACATCTACGACGTTAATAATAAGAACAATATTAACCTTCAAAAAAAGTTTAATTATTTCCAGTATAAACTCACATGAGTGTAATGTAATTTTATCCTTTCCAATCGGGTCAACTTTTCTTTTATTATGTAGTAAACGCTGATATGAAATTAGCGGTTTTGTACAGTACAGTATGTATATTTTGGCCTATCCAAGAAGAAAAAAATAAGCAATTCTTCAGGCGTTACGCACTATCTTACGCGCCGTCTAATTTAATTTGCATATCTACAGACAAATTTATACATCTTAATACTTCTCAAAGTTACTTCACAGCGGTAAGAATAACTTTGTAGTAGCCTACACCGCATTATAATGGCATAGTTTTATTGTTATTGTTTTTTTTTTAAGTAACCCAAGCAGACAGGAAACGCTAAAAAGATACCGGGAAGAAAGTTGAAATCAAGACTACATAATAAATATTCATATTCATAATTATGAACCATTAAAATTCAATTCACGTCTTTTCCTTACTCGTAAACATTGGGAAAACAATTTTAAAGGTTTTTAAAGCGCTAATAAGTTAAGCTGTTTTGCAGGTAATGGGAGGAAAATTCAACAATTTCAATTTTAAGCCACTAATTTTACAGTCGAAAATTATAGTAAGTTGCAAATTGAGTTATGAAAATGGTGAGTAACGAGTAAGCACCAAAACTTGGAACCAAAAAATTCGAATTATCGAATTCACATTTACTGGTTCCCAATATTCAGTTACAAAGAAGTCTATGGATCGCAATCAAATACAGTATAAATGTCTTTAGAAACATAAGCACTATACACTCGTTGGCCAATTATAACGAGAACCAAAGTATCGACCAAACATTTTGTTTCTTTGCGATTTCATTTGTCTTTTAAGACAACAATGATACATCTTTGTGCTGAAATTTAACTTTTTTGACAAAGATAATGTAAGTTTCAATGTCTAATTTTGCTTTTATTTAAAATACAATTTAACTGGATGCTGAAATTGAATTAACTAAATAATCAAAATGACCCCAACAGTAACTAAATTGCCACGACTAACAATTTTCTATTTTATTTTTACACTTATCTTCTGATTAGGAGTTATTTTAGACGACAATGCAATTGTACCGTTATTTGAATACCATTTTCATATGCCATTTCTAAAAAGTACAAGCACATCTATTCCTAAATTCCAAACTTTCGCATTCCTGGTAGTGGATTTGAATTCTTACTGTTCAGAGTTAAAGCATGCCCAATTTCTAGCCCAAAAAATTTCAAAGAAAATCCTCTTAAATAGCTAACCTTCAAAGATTTCTATCAGCCGTTAATATAATGAAAAAAAGTAAAACAACATTGAGATTCCCCCTGAAAATGCAATGGTTGCCAGCAACAATAACAACAACAACAACCACCAAACATAAGGTAAAAATCTTCAACCATTACCCCCATTACATAGCGCTTGTAAACCTGCCAAAACAAAACGGGCCACACGCACATACAAGAAAAAGTAGTCATTAAATGACGTAAATCACTTGCAAATACTCAACCGTAACTAATTAAGGGGTTTGAGACGCACATAAAGAAATGCAACCGCAAATATTTTACCTGGTTTATAAGAGGACATCAGGAAAAAATTGCCCAAATTCTGCTCAATAATTCAAAAAAATAAAATAAACAAAAATAAACTACAAACTAAAAGTAGTAAAAACACCTGCAATTAATCTGAAATTATTTGACAATCAATAACAAAATCTAAAAATCCAAAAAAAAAAAAAAAAAATTTGGGCTTTTTTTAAGCAAATATTTTTTTCCAAAAACTTTGATGCATTATTTTTAATGTGATTTTTATATACATCATTAAATTGATCATGAATATGATAAAAACATGTGCAACTGCCAATAATGACAGCTTCTAGTTTTCAATTACATGTAACGGTTGAAAATGCATGTCACGCGGCATTTCAAACAGCCGAACATAAATATCGAAAATGGCCAGGGAATTGTTGTGTTTTCCATTCATTTGCAATACAATACAAGCCATACAAATCATATTAAAGTTTCCTTTAGGAGCTCATCAAAATTGAGACAACCAGATAGTCTGCAACATAAATCACAAACAGCAGTCATTTCTTATGCACTGTGCGGATACTCCAAACGCAATAAAATGCAAATTAAAGTTGTTTATACTTTCTAATACATGCTCACATACTTTCTAAAACAATATCATCGATTTCAAACTATAAACCAACCACGGTACTACTGTAGTAAGTTTAACTTTTCAAGTTCGGATGCAAATTATTTTTACAGTAGTAGGCAGTAGCAGTGGCATCACCAATAAATTTATCCCAACATAAACAATTACGTTTTATGACTTGTAACTGCCGTGACCTCTTGTTTAAACAATCATGATGACGATGATGATGATGTTTCTATTTCTGGCTGCTTTTAAGTGCAGCTCTTAAGCAAATAATAAGTAAATAAACAGTCACTTAATCCACTAAACATACAAGCTCATCAATACAATGCTTTTATTGCCGCTCTAAACTCAGCTTTTAAAATATAGAAGTTCAATCAATTATTAATTTTTTTTTATTAGAGATTACATTCTTAACTTCATAACAGTTTTTATGACACAAGACTTTTTCCTCAATGCCTTAAACTGTTTTAAAGACACCTAATTAGTATTCCATTAAAATTTAAATGGATATTTTGCTTCTATAAACCACAACTGCTTTTTAAGGTCTCAAAAACGGTTTAAAAAAGACTAAATTTTGCGAAATGTTTCTGTCATGACATCGTGTCGTCCTAAATTTAAGCCTGTCCCATTCACCAAGTCAAAACACCGAATTTGAAATTTTTGACAAAAATCTTCAATAGTAAAAGCTGTTAAATTTATGTTCTGTAACATTACACAATTTCCCATATACAGTATATCCACAATACAAGGTATTCACAGTGTCTCCAGACAACTGAATAGTCTTGAATACATTCAATAATTGATCGATGAGCCTGTTTGCGTTTATAATTCCAAGTTTACCCAACAGAAACACAAATAAAAATGGCCAACAAATCAAAACATACTCGTCTAATTGCCACGCTAACCTTTTTTTTTTCTTATCTGGGATTTTATTCTTCACACTTAGCAGATTTTTTTCCCACTACACCACCAGGCCCCACCACATTTGTATACAAGTTTAGCTACAGTAAGAGTAGTGATGTTGGTGGTGGTCATTCAATTTAGACAATACTCTTGGGGCCGTAAACTTAAGTTCTCCAATGTACATGCACGTTTAAATATACACACGCACAAAAGTCACCCAAAGTAAAAAGAGGATATCTCCGATTACGGCCACTTTCGATTTCTTTCTCTTACAATTTCCCCAGAGCCCTTTTACAGACAACTCTCTCATGAGGCTTTAGAAAAAAACATTCACGCTGTATCTGCTCATAGTATATAACAAGTCTTAGTTCACATATCAAGACCCAACAACACTACTAACCCATTCTTCCCCATTTCTTCCTAAATTCGGTACTGCTAAATGCATAATCATGACTGCAGGCTGATTTGTAATATTGCTGAGATTGTCTTTGGAAAGAAGAAAAAATCCTTTCACTTTCTCTTTTGGTTATTTAAGCGTCCCTGCATTTTATAACCTCAGCCCCAAGCACTTATTGCCAAAGAAAATGAGTGGGGTATGTGACTATTTTCTTTAGTGCTTTACAATAGGCATGAAGGTCCCAGCGCAAAACTATACAATGATGCAACCATAGTTTTTACAGCAGACTACAAAAATAAAGGAGCTTTTGGTTGTTGGGTGTTTAAATAGTCACATTAACATTTTGTTGGTCAAGGTTGGTCATGCTTTTACAATGTATAAACCTGGCCTTTCCGTCTCTACACAATTACGAAGCAGCCATAAAGATTTCATTTTATTATATTTTTTGGAGGCCAGTACACTTTTATACACAAAGTGTATTCATTTAGCATTTAGTATAATAGACAAGGGAGTGAAATGTAAATAAAATGGGAGTTTTATTTCTGTGTTCACAGTGTTTTTGCTTCTTGGTGATCAAATCTGCAGCATCTTTAAAAGTTGTAAACAAAGGGAGTGTTTTGTTTAACATTTACGATATCCCTTACTTGAAACAATAAAACTCTCATTTTGTCCAGCCTTTGATTTTCAGATTTTCAAGGGTGCAGAAAAAGTGTGGGATAAACAATTTTACCACACTGTTTAGTGTTTACGATATGCTTCAAAAATTTTCAACACACTTTCTTTTTCGTTGAATTGATAAGCTTGCCCTTTCATTTTCAATAGTAGCTGTGCAATCGTCGTACAAAACAGACAAAATTTTAAACATCCTCTTTTAAGAAAAAAAATGTGGCGATGGTATTACTGTGCTGGGAGCCTGGGACCGCTCTCTTCAACTCGGAAAACATACGCAGCAAGGCCCGTATTTGGTTTATTTTTGCTGACGGTTTTCTGATGACACGCAGCATTTTTTCTGGATGATTTCAACAAAAAATCAAAATGTTACCAAGTTGGAATTCGGAAACGGGTCAACTGGGATTCTCTCGCAACTTAACCACCGCGTATTGGAACCGAAAAACAAGCCCCATGCCGGAAAAATCAACGACAGACAACCAATTATAATTCCCGGTGAGTACCAGTATCAATGTTATTTTCCATAGTACAGTATTACACTGAAAATGCACTAGTACCAAATTTGGATTTAGGGCATGATACATTATCAATTTCCATACGGTCCTAACTCATCAAATTAGATGAAGAAAATGATCAAAATTGAATCAAATTGAGTTCCTTTTTTATGGACAGGTTATTAAAATATTAGCCATGAAAATTAACTCTAGAAAAATATTTCCCTTTTATTTGCTTTGTTATTGCATCTATTTTCAAACAGACAAATTAAATTCTCGTATTTTATTCCTGTATAAATAAACAGTAACTTTGATTACATCAAGCAGATGATTTAATGATGCATAATTAATAGTGTTGCGTATTACTGTTTTTCTGAAAAAAATAACGTTAAGCAAATATATTTAATTTATTGATTTTCTGTTATTTTTTTATATTACAGTATATAATTATGGAAAACAGCCTAATATTTCTATTTAGTCAGCTAAAACCTCAAACGCGACTGTTAATCATGTTGAACTGACTTAATAGTATGTTTACATCATTTGAATCAGTTAATCTATAAATAAATTTGATTTCCTACTATATGTTAAAGTGCAGTAATTACTGTATCTAAATCAAAAATTAAGAAAAAGCACTTTCGCATTTTGCAAACGACAAACCCCAAGCCGAATTTATTTTGATAAAATTTGTTGAATGAAAAACGTAGTAAAGTTTAATGTGCAAGTTACTGTTGTAAGCTATAAAATAAAATCAGCTGACAAAAATAAATATCATGTAGTTCAGACGTGTCTGGCTGCTAGACTATAAACTCTTACATAGATAAATGCACATACACTTTTATATATTATTACTCTCCGTACATCTACATTATAGTGTGGAATCGCTAGAGAGTGAGTTTTACGTACAAGTAGACAAACAGCAACTGGTTTTACGAGTGAACATAAAAATAAAATCCAAATGGGTGACCTCCCGCCTAGCTAAACAACTACACCAATAACATTCAACGATATCATCATGTAAATTGGCTTATTTAAGCTTTTCAATGTGTATGTTGTGTGTGTGTGTGTGGAGAATCAGCTGACGCTCTGAATTAATGCTGAACATTGAACAAGCTATTACAGCGCAGTTAGCCATTTTACATTTAAAAAAATCGAAACTACAAAAATTGCTTTAAGCTAAAATTTGATTGGTGAGGAAGTGAGCAATTAAACCTAAAAACTTTAACGACTTAATTACATTATATAATGGCTAATATTGCATTAGTCAATTTCAATTTAAACTGCTCACAATTACACCGGAATAAAAAGCTAAGTTACAGTAGATAACATAACAAAGGTCACTCTTGTAAATTGTAATGATAAAATGTTTGAAATAAAAAATTATCAAAATTTCCCACGTACGACCTACTTCACTTGGACGATTTGAAAATTTTATAAAAGCATTCTGGAGTAAGTTTTTAGCTTTTTAGACAATATACAATGTCTTTGACAATTTTAAAATTCCAAGCAACAGTCAAAATTTCAGTTTACAAAAATGTTATCTGTGCCATTTGTTGGCCTACGTTGTTATGAAGTAAAGTACACACCCCAAATACATTAACTTGATTATTTTTTGACTTTTCCGATATCCGAAAAAATAAAAAAGTAATCGTATTCTTGAACATAAAGCAGCACAGGCGTGTGAAAATATCAACAAAAAAAATAAATTTGATTAGAAGACTGGTAATACCCACAACAACAACAAAAACACATAATCTGTAACTGCCCACTACACTTTTTAAGTATTCACACATACAAAATTGAATATTATTAAACCAATTACGCTTTCATAATTATCCTTATATAATTTTTCCGTAACTACCAAGCAAAACACACAAACTGAAAAAGAAAAAAAAATGCAATGTTTTAATGCTTAAAATGTAAAAATGGGTGGAGTATTAAAAAATACTTTTATATTTTTTATTCCACAGCTGGGTTTTCGTGATCGGAGTTGATAACGTTTTTAGCACTACCTTCATCTTAAAACCACCGGTCTTTAAAATGGGAACCCTATATTATTATATTTATACGACTACCCCTAGGTTACAACTCACATTAACCATTAAGTCGTGATACGGGAATACCAAACATATTTTAATTTCGTGTAATATTGTTTTAAACTAAGTCACATAGTGTTCATGTAAATTCATATAACACAAGTTACCGTTATCGTGAAGAAAAATCGTTGGAAAATGAAATGTTTGCAGGAGGTATAAACTGTTTTAAAAATGTATATAGAAAAATTTCTACATAGAAAGATTTTACGACTTTGGCGCGTGTGTCCCTATCAGCCATTGTTATTTTTAAAATATACAGCAGTCATAAAACTGCCTCTCCTTATTCAAATCACATATAACATAATTCCTATTAACCAAAAAAATAAAAAAGAGAAGAAAAATATATTCAATTTTAAATATTTTTTTTCCTCGTAATAAAAATTATTTTAAATATTCGGATGTGTCCACGCCCATTTAAATTACAGTTTCAAATCCAGCGATTATCAAAACCAAATAAATTTAAATAAAAATTAATTTAGCTTCATTCAATGTTTTGGCATGCACGTCGTTTTAGTTATAAAATTTAAAAGCTCATAAAAACGATATAAAGTCATCAAACGTAACGACATTGTAACTTATCTTCCCATAAATTATTTCTAAAGCTAACAAGTTTAAACACTTCATCAAATAAATTGTTAAATATTGCCATTAAAATAATTAGCCCAACTCATAAAAAGTAAAAACCCACCCACCGTCTCTTTCAAAACAAATCATAAATTTAAATTTATTTGATTATTAGTTTATTACCCATTTAAAAATACGTTAACTTAAATCAAAACAAATTCGGTATAACAACATCTTACCTGAATAAATAAAAATGCTGTAAAATGGCGTGGTATCCCATTTATAAATTAATTTATCACCATTCAAAGTCTTCGGTTATTACAATAAAAAAAAACCAACCAAATGTAATATCTCACACGCACACTACACAGTATTAAATGGCTATTATACTGCTATTAAAATGACAGTATAGTTAATATACGGTGTATATAAAGTTGATCAGATGTGACAAATTAAAACAGTTGTTCTTAGTATCAAGCGTAAACACAACGTAGGCACCACCACCAACCAACAAATGGCAATAAAACAGAACCCGAAACAAAACACAGCCACCGTCGATGATGACTCTGACTATAATGTTATTGTTGTAAACGGTCGAGTTCTCGTCATTTTCTAGTCTCCATACATTCGAGATTGGGGGGAGGAATAAAGAGAGAGTATAGATGTGTATAATACATATATTATTCTATATGTGAGCGAATTGAGAGAGAAATGTTGTGGAGTCTCTTTCTCGGTTGTGCTTTTTGCCTTTGCCTATGCGTTTTCAACGGTCACAGCAACGGCTGTTGTTGCCGTTTCCTCGCCGATGGGATTCGGTAGAGCAGAGAGAACGCTAACTCCACGTACACATAATACATAGGGGGGAAGCGGATAGCGCGATACAGAGAAGGAGGGATCACATGACCGAGCTAACAGCGAATCAAATTGTCACTGTTCTTACAAATACGTCTATATAGCATTTTATATTGAACGTTAAAAAAAACTTTTGCTATGCTAGATCTGCATGTCTCACTTCAAACTCCTATGCAAGTACAGTACACAACCGTTGCTGCTGCTGCTTTTTTTCTATTATTTTTTAGAAAAAGAAGATAATATAAAACACTAAAACAACCCCGGATGATGCATGACGGGTTTATGCACCAGTATAATGATGCATTTTCAGTATAATTGTGTTTTCCTTTATGGCAACTGATGATGCAAAAAAAAAGAAAATAATAAAAAAAGATACCCAGATGCCAACTAAATTCAGTGACATCAAATAATGGCTTACAACTTAAGTTAGTTATATTTATATCAAGTGGCAAGATGGGAGAAAAGAGACGGCTCTATTAAATGCTTTTAAAAATGGCTGACAAGTATGACGAAATAAAAGCAAATCGCGTTTATTTAATTAATAGATCAAATATTTAACGCGGTAAATAATTATTAGACGGTAAAAAATATTGCAGCACTTTTAATTATTACTTTTAAAGCCAATGAAGACTGGTAACTCATTAAGAAACGCTTCATTTACTCGTAATTATGCTAATTTAATGCTTCAATTAATTATGTTAACTTTTTATTTTAAAAAAAAATAAATAATCGATTTCCTCTTTCTTATATTTACCAATTTTGCTAAGTTTAATCCATTGAGTAAACATTCATAAAAATGCAACTCTTGCTAATAAATTTGCTGTGCACTTTCTCGTTGCACACTTAATAATATTAAATGAAACTTTTCTTCTTCAGAAAATAATCTTACCCAAAATAAAAAGTTTAAAACAGTTTGATTAACTACCGTGTACAATATATATTGCTATAGAAAAAAAAAGAAGTGAATTGATGATGCTAGATGATAATGTCTATGATTATATTGTGTATGGTCTATCTACATGTAGTAATCGGCCATTGAAACACGTCGTGTACACATGACACACAAGAGCTGCACGCATACAGTATACACAGTGCCGTTTTACACTACGCTACGGAAAAACTTATGTACGCCCACTTTGCGCACCAAATACGCCTTCTACATCGTTTATCAAAGCAACCATCGATCCTATCTGACGCTCGCCAGCTTAAATTTTACGTTCTCACCCTTTGTTTAAACATTTACAAAGGAGCAGAAAGGTCGATTAAGACTGCACACTGCACGATACACAAACACTCACTATGGACTTTAGTACATAAAACTTAATTTTTATGTACTTGTACTAAATAGTGTCTATTGAACGGGGAAGAAGAAAAAAAAATAAAAACGCCATTTCGAGCAATTTTCAATGAATTTAAATGACAGCGTAATGGATTTAAATCAGATGAGTATGACTAAAAGAAAAAGATAAGTCGGAGCACCAAAATTTATATATTTGTAATGGCAATGCATTTAAAGAGCATATACTGAACGACTTGTACTTTATTGTGTAACATCTTCATACGCGCGTATAACGGATGATTTTCTAAGTTGGAACAATTTTCTTAATGGCATGAAAATATCAGGAAAATGACACTTTTTCCTTCACGACAAGAAAGAAATGGCCATCGAAACATTAAATAAAATCTCAATTTTTTAAGGGCAATAAAAGAAACGGGAATAAACGCTGTTAAAACTGATAAAATTTAGTCTCGTTTCTTTATTAGTGCTGTAAAAACTTGTGTTCCAGTTTAGAAAATCACCCAGTGTATCGTGAAGACTATAAGAGATACATTACACATTTACACACATACACATTCACTACTGGAAGCTAAATTCTCTACCACCTACGACACACGTACGTATCGTATCTGATTTTAACATTTTTATGAGAGCATCATGCATTAAACATTTACAACCAGTTGTTAACACGTCCACGTACACTATATACACTCGCAATTGCTCTCTACCATTGTGAACAAGTTGTGGAAAGTTGTTTTTAATACACTACTTATGAGGCCAAAATAAGTGTATATTAAAATGTATATTTTTTTGGTTCAAAATATTTGGGGATTTTTACTCAGTAAATTCAATTCAACGTCAGAAATTAATTGCATGTATTTTGTTTAGAAAATCCTTCAAGGTAAATAATTTAAATAATTAATAGTTTTTATGTGAACCGGTTTATAATTTGCATGGCATTCGTGATGTGGTACTTTACTAGTTTTGAAACCTTGAAAAAAGGTCATGTTTAGGGGTACCATAAGGCTTAATTTTAAGCCTTATATTCATGTATGGTGTATGTAGTTAATGGAAAGCGCAAAAAGCTATACCCTCGTTTCTCCTCCTCTTTGCGCATAGAAAATACATTATGTATACGGTATACAGTTATTATAGCACCAACACAATTTTACTCTGTATATTAATAGAAAATGTAAATAAAATAAATATTAAAAGATCATATTACGTCATTACGTATTCGCAAAATATATATTAATTTTTTCACTAAAATAATTTTTATAATAAAAAGATTTTTTCTACTCAACTGATAAAATGGTCACATAAATATTATTAACTAGACATTTTTCACAAATCATCATTAATTTTTGAAAGTACAAAATACTTTTACTATCAATTTTATTTTTACGTCACAAAAAATGTATCTTACCGCTTTTCCTCTACATTTTCCCGTAGACTGAAAAGTGGATTTTCTTTCATTTTTTTTATACATTTTTTCTCAGCATATTTATTCAAATCACTAGTGTTAAAGTGTTTGTTTTGCAATATATACAGTGACTTGCATTGTTTCGTTTATTATATACAGCATTTTTTTATATATATGGACTACCCAAAGTTATGATCCCATAAACGTCAACGTAGGGATTTTTTTTTTATTTTGTTTTCTTTTAATAGCTATATATACACCGTATACGCATGCAAGACACGGGCGTTTACGTTACGTAAATAATCCCATGGCGTCGAATAAAACATTTTACGTAACAGCTACTCGCATGGAGCAAATATTTGTCATATAAATAACAGGAAAACGAGTTAATTAAACAAAAAAAAGTTCATATTTTTCAGATGCATTTGAAAAGCTTTAAGCGTTTTGCCCCTTCTTCCAGTTATTATTGGATGGACCATTTGTTAAGTCCCATTTCCGGCCACCAATAATATTACCCTTTGCTATTTTTCTATTTTTTTCTCCCTGCACTGATGGGTTTTGACTGGTGAATAAGAGAAATAGTCTTTGTTTGTGAAACCTATTGTTAAGTAAAGGTCCTTTTATTATTTTAGCGAAAAAAAAATTGAACCAAAAAATGTCAAATCCTCTTTTTTAGTAAAGGCTTTCAGTGTGGGGGTGTTTGTATCCCCAGTTCCACCCTTAAAACTTCTCTTATGCATAGTTGACTTTAACCAGTCTTGGCAAACCCCCTGCCTATTTTCTCCCCCCTTTTTTTACTCCAACTGTTTCAGTTCAATTTCCTATTTTCACCGCCCCCTAGCGACAACTAGCAGGAAGTAGATCCTAGTTGGCTAAAATTCCCCTCTCTACTTCTCCTTTATCTCCTCAAAGTCTCTCTTTCGTACTGCACTCAGTTTCCATGAGACTTTTCAACTCAACTTTTTAAAAGAAACCCTTGCCAAAACTTACAAACTACAAATACCAATAATTGCTAATTACAACAGGAAAAATATATTTTTCTACAGCCGCCATAATGCCGACTATAAACCACACTGTAAAATGCCTTAGCCGTTTTTAACTAACCGATTCATAGAAATGCAGTAATATTTTTCAACCGTAATTCTGGAGTGCGTATTTTACTATATAATTACAAAAAAGACCTGAGTTGTTTCCAACCAACCATCTGGTTAGGTTATTTTCCAGTAAAAATGAAACTAGTAATTGGTACCTCCAAAATAATAAAATAGAAAAAAAGGGATGGGATATATAGAAAAGAAAATGATTGCAATTACAGAGTTGGAGTCGTTTGTAATTTTGGCTCCATCCGTTTTTCACAGAACAATAAACAAAAATCCAAAATAAAAAAAAATATTTGACACCTACAAATCATGAAACTTTACCAAGTAATTACAATGTTGTAAATTTTCTACGACATTTTCTGTAACTCTTAAGTTAACCACCAAAAAATAAAACGAAATAACTTGAAAAAACAAACAATACGTTGACCATTTCAATTTGCAACCATTTACGGAAAAGCACAATATTTAAAAATAAATTAAATTTAATTACGCTTGTAAACAGCTATCATTACACAGCTGTTAAAAGCTACTTTGTTTACGTGCTACTGTTAAATTAAGATATACTTAATATAATAAAAAAAATGAAAGAGTAATAAAATCCATTTAAAAAATGGTTTCTTTTTTGTTGTTGTTAATGTGAATTAACTGAAATGCAAAAAGAAAATGTGTTTACAGACTCGTTTTGTTAAATAAAATGAAAATTATGATCCAAAGCAAAGGCCCTCCCACGAGTTCATCCTGGTGTCGACCACCGCGTGCCTTGTTTGAATTAATAACGCCATTGTAATTTGTTTTGGATGACCGGCCGACCGACCCCCTTCATCAAACGTTATCATCCTAAATAGATATACTTTTTTAATAAATACCAGCCAACTGAACAAATATCATAGAATTTTTTGTATGTTTTTACTCCAACAAAAAAAAAACATGCACAAAAAAACACAGCAAAATGTAAGGATAAACTAAAGCATAATTTATATCTTCTACCAAGTGTGAAATTTAAACTAAAAATAATACCAAAAAAAATCACATACTGTATAGTCAGTTTAAAAGGTGATTTTCTAAGTTGGAACACCTTTTCATACAGTGTCAATAAAAAACGAGACTAAATACCATTAATTTCAATGGCAATTAATCTCGTTCATTTTTTTGTCAGAAAAAAAGAATTCCAATTTAGAAAATGACCCTGAATAAAAGCTTGTGTGTACAGGAGTAGAAAAATAAAACTGAGGAAATGGGCTTTAATGTAAATATGGTTCCACCCACTCTCACTATATCTGCTCTGATCAACATGTGATTATCTAACGTAATTTATCTCCGATCATTACAAATGGACGAGAAAATCATAACTCCAGACAGCCAATTCTTTCCTCAAAGATTCAATCAATTATATTGTTTATTATAAGGGTTGCAAGTGTGAGACAAACAGCAAACAATACTATTCAACTTAATGAATATACTATTAAATATTGCTGGAAAAAAAGAGAAAAAGGGGCGGATTTATTTACCTGTATTATTACAGTTGCTTTTGTTGATACATAAATGTTCTCATATTAAAAAATAGTTTCTTTTTTTTTATAATTTTTGTGTTCAACGCTTCGCATCATTTAAGCTTATTCAATGTAGAAGCAAAATGTGGTTTATGTTGATTTAAAAACAAAAGTAAATTCTCTCTTCCTTGATTCACTTCATTAGTCTACTATGACATTCATTTATTAAAATTAATCTAAACTTGAAAAGTTCATTAACACATTCAGAACTGCCAAGCCTGAGTAAGGCTTAACAGGTGGGCAGATTAGGATCAGTACGTCAAAATGGATACAAGGTGCTCATAAGATACGTGTTCACAAAAAAAATAACAGGAATAAACTGCATTGCTCACAATAGTCATTTATCTCGTTACTTTAATGGCAAAAATGACCAGTAAAGAAATTGCATGGCTCGTTTTAACATATTTGTCTCGTTTCTTTATTGCCAGTTTGTATATGTGAACACGTATTATATCTTATGATCATCACCCTGTATTATAATATTAATATACAGTATCTCGTTTTATATTTATTTATGTAATTGAATTATCAGGCTAAGTTTAAATAGCGCCCTTAACCTTCTTTCATATTATAACATAACCATAAACAGTTCATACAATTGTTAGCTCATTGTTTAGCCGCATAAAATATTATACCGTCTCAGAATTACGCATAGCCAGGCACATGGCAAGTTGATAACTATACATTCGAGTATATATTTCACCAACAAATTGACCATAAACGTCACCATTTGTTATAACATGCGGTTGTTAAAGTGCTTCATAAAAAAAATCCTTTAGCTTCAAACGCTTTGATCTTCTGACTAGAAGGAAACCTTGCCACACACTATCTTTATTTACAGTTACTTTTTTTTGTTATCTATACTGTATTATGTTTATGGCTCTCTTTTACATTTAGATATATGGTCTTCCTCCTTAAAAAAAAGTTCTTAACCCATTCTTACAACACCCATCAACATTTTCAAGTTCAAAGATAACGGTTATGTATCTACTTGACTCTTGTGACCAACTTTTTATGCAGCGTATACATAAACTTGACTTTTTTATTTTATTTAATTTTTTTAAATCGGCTTTATTAAATAAATTATTATCATTTGAAATCATAAAAATAAATGTTTGACAATCGTAATCGAATTAACGATAGGGGGTTAGTGTAACGGGAGTTACGACCTTAAGACGTTATCACTTCATTAATCAATGTAAAACGATCATAACAGCGTGATAGCAAACAAATTTATTATAATATTATTTAACACTGGGTAAATACAATAACTATTACCTGCCAATCATTTTATTCAAAAAATTTAAAAACAAATTTAGTTAAAAATATTTTCTCAATTTTTTTTTAGAAATTTTCAATTTTACATAATAGCATAATATATTTTAAGTTAATGCAAAATAAGACAAACTTTAAGTTTTTAAAAGTTTATAATGTACGTTTCTGGTTTTTTCCCATGTTCATTGCATTGTTATGCATATTTGTTTACTAAATTGCAAATTTTAACATGAACAATGCATTTTTAAAAAATAAAGTTTAAATGCATTTTACATAAAAGAATCCTGTAGCAGTGTAGCTTCCCTTGTAAATTTTTTTTGTGTACTGTATGCAAATTTTATGTAGTTTTTATCAAGGGTGAACGCATTTTCCCAAAACATTTTGTGCACTATAGAAAAACATTTTTTTGAACCAATTATGCATTTTTTAATGACTTGTTATGCAATTGGATTATATTAGTGCAAATTGTTTGCAGAAATTCTATAAAATAATTATATGGTCAAGACACTTTGTTCACATTTTTGCCAATAAAACAAATTTTTACATTGTCCACATACCTATGTACAGTAAATGCTAAATAAAATGCTATTATTTATTCAAACTACATGAACTATTCACATTTTTCGTTTCACAAACTCACAAAATCTAGATTTATCAATTGAAGCTTGAAAACTTAACTTTCAAACGGAAATGTATCTGCCAATGTTTTCCCCATTATGTCTACTGTATATTTATTTTTCTAATTATTCATTTGAACTTTCAGTACCAAAAAAAATTTCTTTTAACATTTTTTTGATCCCAAAATAACAATTGAACAAAGTTTCACACTACAACTTCGCACAATGCTACATTCCTATTAGAATTTTAATAAAACAGATGTTCAATATTCCAAATACAAAGTAATTTTATCCATATAATCGTCTTTTGCACTTGGTAAATATCCTAAGACTCATTTTGGTTATGTATTTTTGTGTTAGATTTTTCGTTATGACGGGCAAAGCAGTAGCAGCAGCAGCTGAGTAACCTAAGCACTGAGAATAAGGCACAAGAGCAAACTGAAGGGGAATTTGAGCAGCAAGTAAAACTGTAAAAGCACCACAGATGACTGGATTCGCAGGGAAATACAGTACAAGTAAAAAGTAAAGTACAGTACGTGTTGGGTTGGTTATAGATAGAACTAAAGTGTCATAAATTTCATTTACCCCACTAACTCTGTCTCTCCTCTCACTCCGCTTTTTCTTTCACCCTAACAAAGTGCAACTCCCCCCTCCCTTGTTTTATACATCTATAGTTCTATACTATACTGTATATTCGACTTTTGTATTATTGTATACATATAAAATCATCGTCATTATTATTATACAGCTCCTCGGTCGATCTAAATAGAAGTTTTTCGGATGAATTGGATTGCAAATGGAAAAATCGGAAATGCGAACAACCCCAACATCAAAATCATATTTAAAAGTAAGCAACGAATTGAATGCAGAAAAAAGGGGGTAAAAACTCATCTGTAACCTCTGAACTTGATGTTTTCAATAGCAACAGCAACTTGCACTAAAATAAAGTTGTAAGTTTATAACTGCCACTGCCACTTCACATTTTACACGTTAATGTCAAGGTTTAGTGACGTCAAAACACACATACCATTGCACTTGTAATTAAAATAATGCAACAATGTGGAAAATTAATGTGGAAATTTTCCAAGGAAAAAAAAAACCTCTCTTTTTTTTTTTGTTTGGGACAATTTTTTTGCCAAATAAAAAAAAAACAAGGTCTTCTTGATTATTTTTCCCCTTTTCATCGACAAACGTACAATGCAATATAAGCAATTCCACAAAACCCATTTACAATTTCCAATACAATGCAAAAAGAAAAAAAGTAACCCTATGGATTTTTTTTTTGGTTTGCTATCCACCCACTGCATCAACTCTTGTGTCTAAGGCTTTTTTTAATGGCTCCACCGTGTCCCACTGGGTTGCCCATGTGGAAGCGGTACAAGAAGAGTGACTGAGTAAAGCAAATAAATTTCTTTTCTGTCTTCGACATGCACAAATTTATATAGAAATCCCATATGCAGTCTTTTTGCCTTTGCTACCAATCCACACACACACACTCACAAGCTTATGCATCCCTTCTATATATAACGTTTACATTTTAGAGATATATATTTTTCAAAGTGAAAGGAAGTAGAGCGCCATATATACATTCACATATTACGCTACTGTGTACATCACACAACTAACTTGAAATAGAAATATCAAGTGCACACACACCCCTCTGCTTGCACACTCCTTTCACCCCATCTCCCACTCCCAATCCACCAACAAAACCCCCCTTTTCACCCGCAAAAAAAAATTGGACGTTTCACTGGGAAACTACACCAAAAAAAAATTGTGAACAAAAAAAAAATATCACTTGGGAATTTGAAGCGAGCGATCAATCCAGCAGCAACAGCATGGCTCGCAACACAATGTGATCCATCACTTTAAATTTTACATGAAAAATCCACAGACTGCAATATTTACAATATACACCACATATACATAGAAACCGTATATATTTATAGGGATCTTTGCTGTTGCAATGATCCCTCAAAATACAATGGATGATGAAAAAGAAAAAAATAATCAAATGCAGATGTAAGGTTTGAAATCTCTTTTATTCTTCTTGCATTTCTTCCTCCTCATCCTCCTCCACCCCATCCCACCCCCTCAACCAACCAACCCCCAACTTCCCCAATCACAATACGGTATACACACTTTTCCATCCTACGCATCATTCCCAATGTAACGATGACGGCATCAGTGAAATAAATTGCCTATCCCCCTCTCTCTTTCCATCTCTCTCTCAACAATCAATAAGCATTTATTTAAGGAATTCCGATTACGCTTTCAGAATTCAACTCTCTGGCAATGAAATGTTTCATCAGTCAGAGAGGAAAATTGAAAATTCATGGCCATTCTGTGTACAATACAAACCTTCAACTTTAATTATTACATCACTCAGTTTTGCCATTAGAATTTGCTTAATTGTTGCTTTAGTTTAAAGACATTTATACGCTTATTAAGACCCATTATTAAGAAAAACATGACTTATTAAGTAATTGCAAGGTTAATAGTGAAAGTGTTATTGAGGTTTAGTTTCTAAGGTTACTATGGTAACTAAACTTAACAACCACATTTTAATAATCTGAGATACTCTTTAGATTTTGTTACTGCAAAATAAAAATGTGTAAAACTACTTTCTTTCTAATTTTAATTATAATTTATAACTAATTTAGACTATCTATCCAAAACATTTATGATTATGAATTCCCTCAAGTTTAGATGCAGATATGGGCGTAAGCTCGACGTTATAAATCAAAAAAACATAAGCTAAGGTTCATTGTAAACGGACAACATTTAATGGATATACCGTTAGTGATATATTATTCACAACACTGATTATGCATACCTTTTAAAATTTTTGGCAAATATATTAGTCACTGACTCAATGCTAATTAATTTGACCATGCGAATGTTACGTTTAATGAAAGTTAAGCAAAAACAAAAAAAATAAATAAATAACTTGCAAAACGTATTTTTCATTTTTGGCACTTCATTATTCAAAATAATCTTTTTAATCTATAACACAACGCAAACACAACACTGAATAGATTTCCATTAAAATTCAGCTTTTTCTTTTATTTAAAAAAATTGTAAAAAAAAATTAAAAACATATAGGTTTTTTTTCTTCCCCTAACTTGCCCCTTTCCCAATTACTAAAAATCCTAACAGCAAATTTCTGACATATGCAGTATTAACATCATCCAAATTAATTAAATGTAATCAACACAATTTTATTAATAAAAAGGAAATAAACATAAAGTGGATATTAATTATGAGTCAAAGGTTGATAGGAAATTCTATATTATATCAAAAGACTTTCTAGTATTTTTTATTATTATTATTACGCACTGTAGGAAAAAAAAAATAAATTTTACATGCGAATTTCTAATCAACAACCTACACTAAAAAAACCATTCATCATGTAGTTGTATTTCTAGACGGCAGACACCCCAGAGTCCTCCTCAATATAATCTAAATAGTCTGGATCCAACACAACACCAATTTTTCCAACACCCCTTCCTAGCTTGAACGCACAAATAATTCTCTACGAAAATGATATATGACTTCAATACGTCATCACGCAAACAGAGAATTTCATGTAATAAACTCAAAGAGGAAAAAAAAAAGCTAAAACCAAAAAAAAAAAAAAAGCCTCTTTCTCTATTGACTTCCAACGATAAAAATTCAACCACTGAGGAAACTCACAGTCCCTCAAGCGCGAACAAGAAGTTCCACCAATCAAATAACAGAGTCGCCATTGCATGATGGCGGATGAGTGACACACACAACGTCACATCACACTTCTCCATAACAAAACTATTTACTCAATTCTCTTCTAGTTAAATTATACCAAAAATATTAAAAAATAATAAACTTTCAGTGCTAATTTGAACAGTCAAATTTGCTAATGAAACTCAATTATACGGTCATTCTTGAGTACATTCATCTTAAAAGTTAAAAGCTTTTGCTAAAATCTTGATTAAATTTAATTAGATTTCCGTTGACCGTGTTTACAGTTCTATGCATTAACTTTTTCAACTAATTAATAAAAAAGTAATTAAGACTTGAAGACATGTTAAGCATAAAATCAAGTAAAATTGTGTGGTCAGCTTTAAAAATATGGATATACGGTACTGAAAATGTAAAAGCATTAAAACGACATATCCACTATATAAATCCATATAATCGTCAGCTACATAAATAAATTTAAAAGATTTTTTTTGTTTTGGTTTCCTTTCCATTCATTTTCCAAAAAGAACTAAAGAAATAAATGTATAAAGAAGCATGTATATCCCCCAAAAATAAAAAAAAGTAAGAAACTTCTTCATATTCCATTATTCATGGCTTCAAAAAGTAAACAAAAGCTTTTCTATATATTTTTTTAGGTGAGGGTGGGAGAAGAAGCTGTTGTATATATATATATCTAAAATGGATGACATTGTAGATGTGCACGTAAATAGAGAATGAAATCCGTGGGGACATTCACAACAAAAATTACGTCCTATGTGTATACATATATTGCATGATATACGTAAAAGCAGTGTGTATGTGTGCGATATGTGATACTTTATATATCCAACAGAGTAAAAGTCTTGCTACAAAGATTTGACAATAATATATATAAGCTATGAAAGATATATTGCGTGGATATATACACACAGGATACGTAATATCCACGACATAAAATTCGAGACTAGCGTAGATATAATATATAAAAAAAAACAAAGTTTAGGAACTCTCAACAAAAAAAGCCCTAAGTATTAAGGCTCATATACAAAAGAAAAAAAATATCCCATGGACTTGGAATGACACTATTAAATTTGCATGTTTACATGTTATACAACCCCGACTGCACAATTTTTTTCATGCAAACATTCACATATCATGGAAGATGAAAATATTAAATTTAAAGAAAAGAAAAAGATGGAAAAAAAGAAGAAAAAAACATAGGAAAAGCCAGTAAAGAATAAGACACTATGTGAATACATAAAATCCCTTTCAGAAAAAAATACCCGTATAAAACTATTATAACGTATGCAGTTTTGTTAGTTGAGCTTTTAAACAATATTTTTCAAAGATAAATAAATAAAGCACTAAAATTTGACATTGCAATAATTTTTACATGTTTTCTATTTTGAATTTCAGGCATGATTTAATTTGATGGAAGGATTCCCCAGTGAACTGAATCAAAAGTGGCAAGATCAGCTGTAACTGGAATTTATATTAATAATTTAATATTGTAATATATTTAAATAGCTTTTAAATTTAAGATTATTTTTCAGCCAAAAAAAAGAGGGGAATTCCTTTACCAATCTTAAGCCATTATTGTTGGATTATCGCTTACAAATTCAACAAACCAAGATTGGATTAAGAGCTGTCACAACTGGTTAAAAATGCAAATAATTTGATTTTTGCATTTTTAAGATGCAATAAAACCTGGCATGTTAATCCAAGAGTCTGCCAAGTCGCAAATCCGGTACTGTCATTTCTTTTATTTAAAAAAATTTAATTGCTAACAATTTGCATATTTTAGAGCAGGACATATTACAATGAAACTGAGCAGTGTGCACTACCAAAACAATATAAAGGGTAAAGTACTGATCATATTGCAGTGTTTTCCATACCAAATTCTTGCATAATAAATTCCGATCTATTTTACGAGTGTCAACACTCATCAACCATTTCCATTGTTGGGCATGTAGCTCGGGGAAAAGCTTTGCAAAGGTTCTCAACATCATTAGCTCTCTCAACAAACTAATTAAGACAACTTCAAGAGCTCTAACGAGTGTCAGTCTCTTAGGAGTTTACACACATACACAGAACTTGCATTTAAGTGGAAATCCCAAAGGTAACTTTTGCTCTTAGACCAAAACGCTATTGTTGGATACTTAATAGGTGCAGTTAAATTGGCATATACAACTATAAAGAGGCACATTATACTTACAAAAAGCCCTTAGGCAGTTGGATAAAGTGCTACATTTGAGTGACTAAAGGTTTGAAATTGGATCGTGACATAATTTGGAACCCTTAGCCACTCAGGATCTCTAATCTTAACATGGCTACAACTAAAAAACAATATTAACGATTTCTTTTTCATTATAGACAAGGATTGGATGTTCCTGGGTTCCTGGAATTTTAGAAATATGAAAACAGTACCTAATTTAAGCGACAAATCTTATTTACAGAAACTAAAATTGCTATCTTATATACACTTACTAGATTTGGCTATTTGTACTAGATTAAGAGAGGCATTCGTTGAGACAAGGCCAGGACACAATTTAGGTTAAGTGCTTGTCTTGAATGCTGTTTGGCCCTTGCTTAATTTATAATCGACAGTAGATCAATGAAAGTTATTAATTACAACTTCCTGTAGCAAAAGAACAAATCTTCTGTCGTCAGCAGAATCATCTACTGGAGATTAAAATTCAGTCCACATACAATGGAAGTACTCGTTGTATCCAGTAAAGTATTGTCTGTCACTGTGAAAGATTTTGCCAACGCAACCGACTAAGCATTTCTGTGAATGTCTACGCTATGTAATCATTAGGAATTGCAGTAAAACAAAATCCGAGGCTTAAGGATTTTCCCAATCGTTCAGAAGAGCAAAATCTTTCTGGCTATGCAAACAGTGTAGCATTTTACATAAATTCTGCCAACTTTTTGTATAAATCTTATTATATTCCTCATCTTATTTAGATAAAAGATTAGTTGGCAAGTATATATGATAATTTATTTGAAGGGTAAAATTATTTTTGGTAATAGCCGTACTGTTTTGAAGGTAATATTTCAAATTCAAAACACCGCAAGAAAAAATTCAAATAAAAATAATAAAAGGTGGATTAATTTTGAAGCGCCTTAAGTTTAAAAAATATTTTTTAACATAAATTTACAATTAAAGCGTTAAGTTAGCAATTAGCAGCGAGTCAAATGCGGTGTCTTTTTTCTGTTTTTAATTGTGGAAAGTATTTATGTTAGAAAGACGTGTTCAGAGCAACCGACTTTGTATATTTTTGTGGGTCTCGTAGGTTCCTACACAACCCACTAAGGATTTCTGACAGCAGATGGAATTGAGACATCGTCATTTATTATAACCATATGTCCTCTAACACTGTCATACACACAACCCTTATACAATATGATGACGATGCCTTACCCAACATCCAAAAAGCACAATTCACAGACAAAAACTTTACACGTCGTCAAAACAACAACAGCCAAAAAAAAAAAAAAAAAAATTCCCCTTTGCAGAAGAAACAAAAAAATAAAAAAGCACTGCAGCATGCAAACTTTTATCATTGTCAAAGAAAACCAAAAATGGGTACCGGAAACACATTCATAAGGGAAGCGCAGCGATTGTTGTTTACTCATATCGAATCCAGTTCCTATTCATCAGCATAGCCGACCAATAGTGCAATAGAAAAAGACGAAAAACCCGAATGTATGGGGCACCAAAAGGGGATGAATGAAGGAAAAGCGTTTTAGGGAGCACCAGAAGCAAATGTTACGTCATAAATTTATGCATATTTTATGAACGTTATGGGATTTTAAGCAGCAGGGTGTTTACACGACGAATCAAAAAAAGACTATCGAAGAATACAGTAGTTAAGTTGTCAAATAACTATTGTAGTAAGAATAGTGCAAAACTGATAGTTACCATTCAATGAAGCAATGTTACTATTAAGTAATTGGCTTTGTTTTTCTCTGCCAGAATAAAGCGTTGAAAATGTGTAAACCAAAAAGTCACTTACCTATAACAAAAAAAAATAAAAAAGTGATTAGTAAACAATAGTCAATGCAGTTGCAATAGTCAATAAATATTTTAATTGCATTATTATAAGGTTATTAGGACATTCACTTTTGTGTTTCAATATGTAACCAACAATTATCACTTGCATAAAGGCCATTAATTGCATTTGACCTGAATATTGACATTATGATGAGTAAAAAAATTACCTAAAAATGTCAAAAAAAAATTCACCAAAATTTGAAAAAAAGGAGAGGGGGAAAGAGAACTCATAAATTCAACTAAGTCTTATCTCAATCTCATTTATAATGCATCATTATGGCGTAGATTAGCAGCTTGGACACAAAAGTTGTTATTGGACTTGCCATCTAATGCAGCAACTTGTACAGTGCGCATTAATATTGCAAATTTTTACATCTAATTTTTCCTCCTCCATCTTAACTCTTTTTAAAATGCATATTAATCTTAATGTTGTGTCACTTGATGTGTATAATGAAATGCAATAAGTTTTCTAGTAACATTGGCAGCTGTAAAAAAATGCTTTTGACGGAACCGATAACGTTTTATGTAGATTTATGCAGGAGCGCAATTTTTTTTTCTGCTCATGGAATCATCGTGGATGATGGAGGAATATGCATAACTCATCATGCTGTAATGTATACTTATTTATATATATGGAAAAGGTTCATAGGGGTGGTAAAGAAACGGCGGGAGATTTGTTGGGTGGTTTGAGAAGCCGAATAAAGGTTAAAGAAGCATTATTCCCCCTCTTTTTCTTCCCCATCCCCCTCTACTGTACATCTCTTACGCTTATTTCTACAGTACGGAATTATATAGCGCGACCACCAACTGATACTGAAAACGCATGCGCGGTGGAATATATAGACCAAAAACGAAGAGCACACAAAAGATTTTTTTTCACGGCCATTTTCTAACGTCATTGTTGCACAATGTAAAAGATGAAAAGAGAAGTAGGAGGAGTTTATTTTTGTTAAAAGAAGAAGTAAAAAAGATTTTGGGAGCAAGAGAGAGATGAAAAATAAAGGTTTTTCGACACTATACATTTATTTTATCGATAAACAATTATGTTACATTTTCTACAAGACTTTAAAAATGTTCCTGAAAAGCCTTGCAAAAAGCTGTATTGCTACTTGTCAATTTAGTCACTAAAAATCGAAGTTTAGTTCCTAAAGCTACAGAAACTTAAACTGATATCTTTAATTTAGATTCTAATAATACAAGCTAAAATCCTTATAATCGGAACCAAGTTAGAGGCAATCACACAGCAATAAATACTAAAAAACCCACATTTAGTCGCTAAAATCTAATCTAATAAACATAATTAAATGTTCTAGACATGTCCACTGTGTTTTGAAAAGTCAATTTTGCCCTTACAAACACAAGTTAACAACAGTTCCCAATGAATCACCAAACCTGCCTTTTTAATGAACACAATCGCATTTTTAGTTACCAATTTTACTATTTCAAGTAAAAGCCCTATGACTTCCAGTGATATCAACTGTTTTCCCTAGGTACCAGCTCCTTATCAGTTAACTGAGTCATGTAAAATGTCGATGACCAAAAATCTTATTGCAAAAAGTACAACAAACTAAATGTACACTGTAAAGCCTATTTCGATATAGTGAAACAGATGGAGATATAAAAGGACATAGATCACTGCTGATGAACAAGTAGAAGCAGAGAATCTTCCCTTATAAAGAAAAAAAAAACCAGAAATACACTGTGATCAGACGATATTTCTCCATTCGGTATCGTATTCGTATATACGGTATAGTTTATGAAATTTAAAACGACCGTATTTTACACATTCTTTTGCTTTGTTGTACATCGATTTATTTGGATACATTATTAGCTATATAACGATAAATTAACTGATTTAGCTCTGTTAAAATGATCTGATCGGCTGCTGCTCTGTTCAGGGTTTTTATATCCATTTAGCTTAATACGTCATCGAAAGGGAGTCGCATTTTCTAAAATATAAATGGTTAATATTTGGTCTAAAGATTAAAATTTAAGTTACGCAAATAAGGTCAAATTTCAGCTCAAATAAATTTCACATAGTTAGCCACTTTGTCTTTACAGCAAATGAGGAGGAGGAAGTGGATTTGGGATAGACGTCACCTTAAAAACGTAGATAAAAAATAAATTTTTTTTTAACCCAAAATGCGAAAACCGTGTCTGCTTTGATTTACGACGACTGCAAACTAAAAGACGTATACACACAAAACCAAGGGTGCATATACTGTACTGAACTGCAACAAATTCCGTAGCACGTCTCAAATGGGAGAAAACACGCCACATTTTTTCTTATTTTTCTATCTTTCACTTTTATATACTTCTATGTACCAAACTTAAAAAAAATCCATTTCTTACACTTTTTATTTTTACTTTTAGCTACATAAAAGACTAAAAGTGATCTCAGAAAGATATAGGAAAAAATAAATCCGTTCATTTTTTTTTCTACAGTTACAAAATATAAAATACAGCACTAAAAGTCAACCAAAAAAATTCACAGAATATTTTACAATGAAACATATTGACGTATAATACAAAATTCTACTAAGATAAATTACAAAATCTAACTACAATAACGAAAACAAATCTAAACAACATTACTATTGTAAAAAAATCACAAATAATCAATAGACAATATCGATTTTTTTCAGGAAATCATATTGCTATCAATTACAGTCCTTAATTTCTTAAGGTGTTTTCTTGGCACATTTTAAGACACATTCTTACTATTGATTTTAGACATTTGAAAACAATTTATTGTACATTTATTGTTAAATGACATTTTACTGCCATTTTTACCCATTTAAGGCACTTTTTTAATCATTTTAATCATTTAATTGGACATATTTGTCTCTAAATTTTTTTCATAACTTAATAACTGATATATTACAATTTTATTTATTGTTTTTATCTTGTATTGAAACTGTAATACCGGGTGCTGCACCATACATCGTAATCAGCAAATTTTGCCACTTTCACTTATTAAAAAAACCTTCAATGAGCTTGTACAATGTATGATATTTTCAGCGTGATAAGTAACAGTAGGAAAAAAATACTTATGACTATAGCGACAGTTTAGTAGTATGGCAAGTGTTTATTTTGATGTGATAAGGGGGGGTGGAGTAAGAATTTATTCACTGTATGGTCGCTGATTAAATTAAATGAAGCTCAACTGGGAATAAACCCCTCACTTTGCAAAATAGATTAGACTATATATATAAGTAGGCTGAATGTACCTTATATGGTACCACATGAAAACACATTCAAACTCTGACAGCACTTTTCTATAGTATGTTTTTCTGTGTACAACATAATGATAAAATTAACAATAGCGGTGCATTTCTTTGTAACATTGCACTGCGAGTCTATGATGCCTGTTAGCGCCATCTATCCACCACTTACAAAAACCCTTTTTTCAATAAAAAACACAAAGTAATGGGGTTTCTCCTCTGTGTACATTAAAACTTCAAAAGAGTTTATAATCCAAATAAATTGCATAAAATTTGTAAAAAGAAATTGTTAACCCAGTTGTTACATTTTGTTAACATAAACTGTCGATTAGTTAAGTGATGATAATTGAATGACATTATTCTCCACCTACACAACACTAAACTGTTATTATTTTCATCATTAAAAAACGGTTGTATTTTTTTTTTTTTGTAACTTTTTTTTTTAAATGTTAATAATTTGGAAATATCCGCTTACATTTACATTTTACACACAAAATTTGAACAATGAATAGCCTTTCAACGAATTTGTTAATGTATCACCACCAGCCGTTGTCCAGTACAACACTTAAATGATTTAAAACCCAAAGATAAAATAGACCATGTGCATTCCTGTGGAACATTCTTAGTGGCGACGAAGTGGCATTTTTGTATACAACAAAAAACAACAACAACAACAAAAAACCGCTTTGACCGACCTCTAAAAAGTAAAAATCCTTGTGTGGTTCACGCTCTCTTTACTCAATATTGTTCCCCTGCAAAATTCCATAGCAGACCCGAACTTCAAAATGTTTTCTCAGAATTTAAACTTTCGAAAAAAATTATTTCAACAAGCACTTTAATCGAAAATTTACCAAAACATCAACCAAAAAAAAATAAATAAATAAACTCGACTCTAAGATTGTGTAAGGTCAATTCAAAACATAATGTAAAAACCATAAAAACACAGCTACAAAGGCTACACACTATTACAATATGCTCTACTTTATGATTTTATGGTATATAAAAATATGAAAGACCATTAAAAACCCCAAAATTCAATTTTCCAATATTGACCTCAAAGCCTTTATAAATCAAAACTAAATTAGATTTAGTTTAGATGAATTAACATGAGAAAAAAAATTACCTCAAATATCAATTACTAATCCATTAATTAAATTTTTATTACATAATAAAAACCAATTTAAGACTGAAAGCCTCTAACATTCCACTATTAGTAACAGAATGCCCCTTTCTAATCTTGCAATTTCAGTATTTACAATGGCAAATTGAATAGCAATACAGTATAAGGTTTCATATATTATTGCAAAACGATGATTGGTTGTCTTTGAGGTAAAATTTAGTCTTGTTAAACAGCCAAGTCGCAGCAGGATAGGTGAACGTGATAAAAAAATAAAAGAAAAAGAAAGTTGCAGAGAGGGAGAAAGAAACGTGATTTTTTTTCTTATCGTTGCCCTTTAGCTTGCTTTCATACTAACAAAACACGTTTGCAACTTTCCACACCAAATGTACAACGTAATGAAAACAAAAATATTACAAGTTTACGTGATTCACATTAGAACTGAGAGCTCTGCTGTTGTAATTGCATCTAGATTATCTTTTAATTACAATAACATTTACTTAATATCATAACAAGAAAGGCAGCAAAATTGGATGGAATCAGTTACAGGCACTACATTACAATTTTTAAAGCAAAAAATAACAACGAATAAAGAATGATTTTCAAAATTGGAACACTTTTTTATAGTGCAAATAAGGAAATAAGACCAACAATTATCAAGTTCCAGTGGTAATTATTCCTGATTTTTACTTGACGTGAAGCAAACCTCAAATCTCATCAGTTCCAATAACGTTTTTTTCTTTTGCTTTTAAAAAAAAGGTGTTCTAATTTGTCAAATCAGCCGGTTAAGTTACCTATCTAGAATTGCAATGAGGCAATGATTTGGTGTCCTTGCATTTATCACTCAACAAAAACTTTAATAACAAAAATAAAGTAAGGACCGACTAGTGCCATTCAATTCCAATCCGAGTGTGAATAGTCTATCAGGAACAAAATAGTCAATGGTGTGTTTATCTATTTGCTACATTTTCCACCATACATAATGCGTCTTAGTTTTTAGATCTCAACCATTGTGGATGGATGTTTTTTTTTTAAACCCCAAAAAAACCTTTACAATATTTTTTGTATCATTGTCATCATCATCATCACTTTTCTCGTTTGTTATACTGAACAATAATGTGAAGCTCCTCCCTCCCCCACCAACAACTTCAAAGTTATATAGCAAACGTTGCACCGGAAGAGTGCGTGAGGGAGTTTGCTAATGGATTGTTGTCATGATGGCGAAGTTTTTGTTCGCGTTTTCCGATAAAACAAAAATATATATAGTTCATCATCATCATCACTCCTACTGCAACATTTTTGTTACATCGATCTTTTCTATAAAGGTTTCTCCCAGAGAAATAATAAATGCTGTTGTACTGCACTTTGTATTCGCTACGAGTGTTTTCGTTACATATATTGTCTGTATGGCAAACGGAAATGAAAAAGGACTCCAACTTTCAAACAAAGTAATGACACGCATACGCGCAAATACACCAAGTACACAAGTCAACGGAACAAAAGAATAAATACTGTACTACATGTTTTGGCCCAAGCCAACAAAAATCCAATAAATAAGACAACTCAGCTGAGTCAGTTTCGGGTTATTAAATGAAAACGATGACCTAACCAGTGTTACCAATTAGGGAAAAGATAGACCAAGTCTAGAATTCACAAGTATTAATCATTAGCCAATAGCTGAAATTCGTCAAAAAAAAAAAACAAATTAAAAACTGATCAAATTAATCTGGCTTAACTGAAAGTCTAAATGGAAAATGCATAAATATGTACTGAAATATAAATCTAATAAGAAATCGAAAGACTAACAGTTAATATAACATGAGTATTGCAATATTTAAAAAATTGTACTGAAATGTAGCTCAAATACATTAAAAATGTGCAAAAACAACAACAACAATAAACTAAAATTCAAACAAAAATGTACTAAAGCTCAAACAAAAATGCACTAAAATTCAAACAAAAATGTACTAAATCTCAAACAAAAATGTACTAAAACTCAAACAAAAATGCACTAAATCTCAAACAAAAATGCACTAAAATTCAAACAAAAATGTACTAAAATTCGAACAAATATGTTCTAAAACTCAAACAAATATGTTCTAAAACTCAAAC
>JAAFCF010005748.1:2773058-2826900 GCA_013389785.1 Helicorthomorpha holstii
AACAAATATGTTCTAAAACTCAAACAAATATGTTCTAAAACTCAAACAAATATGTTCTAAAACTCAAAACAATCATATTCTAAAATACAAACTAATATGTAAAAATTAAAAGTAGAAAAAAATATTCAATTGTAAAATGAAATTATGCAAGTCAAAAATTAAGTATAAATTAGTTTATAATGTTGTGTCGTTGACTAATGTGCTTTATATAAAAATATTATCATATTTGACTATGATGCCCTAAGGCTTTGCCTAAGCAAATGCAAACTGTAACACAGCAAGTAATGCAATAAATCTAGAATTGGTAACTAAAAAAAAAACAATTAAAAACTACACAGACCTATATTCAATTAAATCACCAAAACTGCAGTAATATTGATATCAATATGATAAAAAAAACTGAAAATATCGATGCTTATATTGTAGATTCATAACGGTAACTAGAAACCAGAGTAAGTAAAACTAGAATGTAATATTCTTAATCCTGCCCAGTCCCTGCCAAAACCCTACATAACTTATTCCCTTAAAAAAATCATAATTTATAACAATGGAATGCTTCATAAAAGATTTATATTATATTCGCATATGTAAAAATAGAAATACCGTACTGTAGAGTAAAAATGCAATGCACGATGGGAAAAGGAAGCACAGCTGCTGGTTTTATTTAGCAGACGACCATTTTTACTCTTCCCATTCGCTGTCATATGACTTTTTAATTTTTACAACTGTATTCCAATAAGAGAAAACCCCAAAACTCGCTGTTGTAACATCTTGCCTAATAAAATACTATATTTTTTTCTCCTAACTCTCGATTTTAATTGCTCGCCATGCAGTCGCTAATTCACCCAAACTGCTGGCATAATACGACATTACATACAGTACATGCAACAACGTATAGAAATTTAATTAATTCTGGAAAAACAACAAACGAAAACCATAGGGCAAAATTGTGTACAATATCTGCATAAATAGACAAGAATGAAAACAGAGAGAGAAAAACAAAGAAATAAGAAAATGCGGTTTGGTTGCATATACCGGAATAAGATTTTACGACAAAAGACGAGTTAATGTTTTAGTTTTACCACAAAATAAACAAAAATCAAACAAATGAAAATTTCAATCTTACCCGGTACCTCTAGAGTCCATTAATAAAAGTGATAACAATTGTCAATTATTGTTATTAAAATAGTTGTCAACAAATTTTTCATATGGTAATCACGATGTCTTCCATGTTTTCTTTAAGTTTTATATCCAAAATGTAACGTTTTAGTTAAATTGTACACACCATAAAAGCAACAGCGTTAAAACGGTCCCTAATGACCAAATAGTGAAAATTCTTCAAAGTGTAATCGTGATTGCATATACTTTAGACAATATGTGTAAACAACAAAATGGCTTCTTTTCGTGCTTTTGTTGCCGTTTTTATCCTCTTAGGAAAACATTTTCTCGCTCTACAATACCTTAAATGCCCCCCTCCCATTCGGCGTCTAACATCTTTATTTTTGGGGAGTGGGGTATTTTATTTTATTTTGGTAAACACGTACACACGTTGGATTATGGCATATGGATATTTTCCTCTATCTCTACACTGCATCTCTAAGGTCTCTTATAACGCTAAAATGTCATCACACTACATAATTAAATTCTCAAGTGATAAATCTGATAGTCAATTAAATCCGCATACCAAACGCTTTCGTGTACAAATCGTTAATTTTCAAAAACCCCCTTTCCTATTAATAAAAGCCCCTACGATCACATACAAATTAAAATTCTTTTGTCTCGAATCCTTTGACGAATTTACATGTAGCAATGCCAATTTTAAAAACAAACTAGGACATGCATTTATTTGTCACATTTTAATATACACTTTAAATTGATTTTCAACCAAATAACAATGTACATACAATGTGTTTGACAGTTAATAAAAAATTGTTTGGATTTTAGTGCTCATTTATGGCAAAACATAAGTCACAAAAATGCCTTCTGATTTTGATATAAAAAAATGCATTTATAAATCTTTTCCCACAAAGAAATAAAAACAAGTTTTTTTGTTAAATGATATTTTCTTTAATTAAATGTAAATTCCTAAAGAAAAACTTGTACATTTTTGCATGAGTAATTTTCATGATTATTATTGCTCTTCAAATGATTAGCCAAGCATTAACCACATTTTTTTTGCAATTTAAAATCATTAACAATTACAATACAATCAGCAGTATTTAAAACGAAAACACAACATTGATAACAAAATAAATTTGGCATCAATTTTTGTATTAAAAAAAAAAAAACGATGCAAAATAAAAGACTTTGAAATCCATTAGTAAGACAAAGACAGTCTTCTTCAATTCTCAAACTCCACGCTAATGTCCCTACTAAATTTCCCATCCTTCACCAAAGTCTAAAACTCTGGAAAGCGACCTTTTATTAAGTTCGCTATCTATAATCTTTTATCCCCCTTATCCACATTCTACGATAGATACAAGGGCTTGAAAGTTAGATGTACAGTAAGCGTATCCACCATTTCCATCCAACTCCCTCTTATTGATCTTTTTATGAAACGAAATAGCGCGCTCTAGTGTAATGGAGAGTATCTGACACACTAATTGAACGCTATCTATCTTCGTAGCATTTCCCCACTAAACTTACGCATTCCCTAACACCCCCCTCACGTCCCCCACTCCATCCCTCAACAGCAATTTATCCCCCACTCTTTCTTTAACTTACATACTAAATACAGAGTATTTTTAAACGAATCATTAGTCATTACAATTATTAGGAACAGTTCTCAATTGAAATATTTTTTCCTAATTTCTAATTTTTAAGATATTTTCATAAGAATTACAGTATTACACAAAGAAAATACTGTACTGGCTTTTTAATTATTTCTTTTTCTGTACACATTAAATTGCTGTGTTTATTTAATGTACAAAAATGTCTTTAATTAAACACCCAAGCTTTAATTGGGATTTGATTAGTAATAATAACATGTTTTGTTTTTAAAAGTAAATTTAGCTCAATAAAACACGCTCAAGTGAACTCATGAACTAAATTTAATCTATAATGGCAAACTTTATAATCAATTGTTGATTAATGACCAATATAGATCCATAAAATGCTTAATTTAGAATCTTATTTCAATAGTTATTAATAAAGCAAGACGTTTATATGACTTTTGGTGTCCTAAAAATCCAATTTTGTAAGGGTATTTGGCTTAAAAGTCCATTTTAGACGCAATTTGTGTCCTAAAAATCTAACTGTTGTGTGTCTTAAATGTAATCATGCTTATTGCCTTGAAAATTAAACTTCTAATTTAATCCTATTTTGAATTATTGTGTCCTAGTCGCCAAATTTAGTGACCAAATACTTTAATGGTATCTGAAGAGTATACCTCATACACTACATGCTAAGAAATCCCAACTAAAATCTTATAATTATAGAAACTACTGTAAATTCAATACAAGTTGGAAAATTACAGCATTAGCTAACTATTCATGACGTACTAAGAAAAGAATTTCATCAATAGAATTTTTTTGTTTGTTTTTTTTATTTTATTTTCTGAGTAAAAATTTGTGAACACAATTTTGGTGTATAAATCTTCTATACTCGTCTGTAGGGACTGGAATGGAATTATTGCAGCTGAAGAATGCTTCAGAAAAGACGAGTAAAACGTAGAAAAATATGTTGGTGGTGCCATAATTTCAATTTCGCCACCTTATTACATCACCCAAAAACCATTACCCATTTTATCACAAAAAAAAAATAATAAAAAAGAAGAGCACACTCAATACTATAATAAAACGTTTCCCAAAGTAAAAATAAAAATTCTAATAATTTCGATTCTTCGTATTCATTAAAATGACTAAAATGTGTAAGATCCATAAATATAATACCACACAAATAAATAAAGAATTTTATGGATGATTAAAAGATCCATGGCAATGTAAACAACTTCATATATTTAATAATGCATAGCCATTTTCAATGATAGGTACACGTACCACGTCATAAAATTAATTATTTTGCAACAAAAAAAAACAAACTTTGAATGAATGTATTGTCAGACAATACGGTACTTTTCTTTAGGTCTGTACATGTACAGTATTGCATTGTTTATTTACAAAGGGACAGTTACTTGTTAAGACTTGAGGGTCATTTAGAAACCAAGAGGGTCCTATTCACATCGTTTGACAAATTCAGTCTAATTGCCTCTTTCTCTTCTTAGGGTTTTATTTGATCATATATGGACATCTTTACTGACTACTAGGATTTTTCTTAATACAATAGGCAATATTGTAAGTGAATGGATTTAGCAAAGAAAGTGGACTTGGCGAATTTGATTCATTTGGGACACTAGCTTAATTGGTTACAACGAGCAATTTCATAATTTGTTATTTCTCTTATTTTTGTCTTTTGCCTTTTTCGGTCTTCATAAACATAATAAACAGTGTATAAACACAGTCGCTATAGATTATCATGTGACCCGAGACACTGGACTTTTCTATATTTATAAGCTCAGTACAAATGGATAATATAATGGCGGCAAAATTATTAGATTTATGATGGTGAGCTTACACAATAGTCAGAGAGAAAAAGAAAGAAGATTCATGGTATAAATCATAAACGTATAATACGTATGTTGCGCACAGAGAAAGAGAAATTGATTTATTTCAAGGTGCCGCAGCCAGACTTCAAATTAAAAGACTGCTTATTTGTAAGCCGTTGCTACAATGGCTATTGCCTTCAAAAAATATATGAACAAAGATAAAATTATTTTTTTAAAAAACTAACAACAAATCTTCCAGCAATTCAAGAACAGAAATACGAATAGAAATAATAGGCAAAAAGTTATTACCAATTTGTCAAACGTTTCAAAAAATACTCGACAAACAATATTAAAAGTTAGTACAGTAAAAACCGGTTAACTGGAAATTGCTTAATGTGAAGAATCGGTTAACAAAAAACCAAAAAGCAATCCTGACTGAAAAGTAAACATTTCCAAACGCTTTTTTCTTTTAACACGAAACAAAACTCGCTCGTCATTTTGTTGAGTATATTTTTGTTTTTTTATCATTTTTGAATGTTTCGTTTAAAACAAAATTCTTTTTACACGAAAAAATACTGTACTTTAGTCTCTACCGTTTCGTTTTAAACGAGTTTCACTGTAAATAAAAAGAAATAAAAGGAAGAAATTGACTAAAATCTTTGTAAAAGAGCTCTGGAAACTAAATTTACAAACAAATAGGCCACCAAAATTTTCCAAAATATTGTTAATTCTAATAAACAAACATCAGTAACAACAAATGCCATTAAATCACATCTACTGTATGTAAACACAAAAAAAATCATTAGCCAAACATGATACAATACACAAAAGTTGCTATATAAAAATATTACAATTTCAGTGGCATTTGTTTTGATAATATGCAGGAAATGCTTGTTTCGTTTCAAAAACATCAGCCTACCATTTAATGCAGCAACCATGAAATAAATGAAATAAAAATCTCATTGCCGTTTGGTACTCAAAACAATTTATGTATCCTATTATATCATGCACTGTATAATATTGCTTTGGCTATTCAAAACCAACAATGCCAAATTTCACAAAGACAACAAAGTCATTTGAAAACGATTTCCCCCGTCCCAACCCACAAAAAAATTATACAGTACTAGTATTTTTAGCTTTTTCCCGTATATAAAATTGATCCTATCTAAAAATACACCACGTGTTTACAATAAAATGCAATCTGGTAATAAAACAGCGGACAATTTACGACAATGTAAAAAGCATTATTTACTAAATTGTATAATGATAGCATTGTTGACAAAATAAAACAAAAATTTTCAAGTGGATCGAAACTGTTTGTTGCCATGTTAAAAGATTGTATCACTGATCAAAATAATTTACAGGAGCAGCAAACACGTGCAATTCCAATTAAAATATATGCAGTAAAACATCTAATATTAGCATTAGCTGCACTGCATTGTTATTATTGAAATAACACGTCATGGCTGCCCCTGCAAAATGTACAGTGACCGAAAATTTTATTCGTGTTAAACGATGCATACAAAACAAATACCAAAATTGCATTTATTAGAGTATATAACATCATATTATATGCACTTGCTACATTTTAAATTATTATTTAACATTTAAACTTTAATACTGTACTGTAATTTTAAATTTATTTTTATAAAAACAATTAAACAATAAAAAATAAACAATTAATAAATTTTTTTTTGTAAAACAATAAAAAAAATTTTTGTCGTTTTTTAGCATCAAATTGTCATTTCATTCATTTAGAAGCAAAATCTATTCGTGATAAGCGATTTTTATTTTGTGTTTAAAGGAAAAAGTCTATTCTTTTGTCTAGACTGCATTATTATTTTGTGTTAACCGATTTTTCATGTTAAGCATCTTCGCGTTAAACGTACTTTATTGTATTTAAAACATATAAAATGATTTTTAACCTAACTAATTCCACGCATGTGCATAACATATCATCTTTAGAAAAGAACCTGTGATTTTTGCCATATGGAAAATCTCACTATTAAGTTGGGTCACACATTTTTCAGCATAAATAATGCAAGCAAATCTTTTTCTTGTTGCGATTAAAATTTATTTAGTAGACCAGTGTCACGAGACTGTACTATACTAACTTAGATCATACTTTAAGTTTATAGTCTTCCCATTGAGATAATTCACATTCTTACATAAATAAAAAGCAAAACTCTGAAGATCAAGTTTCCTAATTTTTTTCCTATTTCTTTCTTTTCGGCCATAAAAAGTGGTTAAACGAGCAAGAGGTCACCATTTATGGCTTTTTAAAAGTGTCGGTATGTTGCCCAAATGTAAAAACTGCTTTTTAAACTACTAACTCCGTGTTAACACCAACATAAACGACTTTTAAATTAGGGCCATCAAAAACCAACTTACAGGCTGTTATGATTTTACACCCAATTTTATTTTTATTATTATTACTGTATATTATTTTATAATGTACACAATTTTTTCCTCTTCCAACTTCTAAAAATCCCCCAACCCCTTTTCTTCCACCTTATGAAAAACCAACTCATCAACTAAACTACCTAAATTACATCATAATAATAAAAAATGAACAAGATAATAACAATAAAGTTTATTAACACAATAGAAAATAATAATAATAATAATGAAAATCCGTTTTTAAAGCTCCATTACTTCAATTAACTTTCCCTCTGCCAAAATATAACCATAACAATTCCCAACTTGATAAACGATCATAATAATTTCTAACCAAGTAATAAAATCACAGTCAATATATCTCACATCATAAATTTCAGTAAAAAAAACTAGTAAAGCTAATAAAAAATTGGTTTTTATAACCCTAATACGTTTATAATATACAAGGGCGTGGCAAAAATTAAAGATAAAAAGATTTTCCAGACATTTTTATCGATATATAATTATTTTTTACACCTGTAAATTGCTTTAAAAATGTGTATTTAAGGAAAAAAAATTCTTACCCCATATAAAAAGTAAACAGGAACAAACTTGTAGCAAGTAGCAGACTGTGTAATTTCTTTAGTATCTTTTTTCTTAATAATAATTACGAAATTATACCGTTATAAACCACTCACAACAACACAAACATACACAACTTTGCACTTGTAGTTAGAAAAATCTTTAAGATACAACTTTACCAAGTCCCAAAAGAAAAAAAAGAAATATCAATGCGATGAGTTAAGTTTTTCGATGGCTTTTCTTTGATTTGCCAGCTTGTTATTGCGAATTAGGTATTGGCCAGGAGGGTATGTAGCCTTTATAGGGGGAATATAAGTGTGAGTGGTATTACATGTCTTTAGAAATCTATACCACTATAACATTACATAAAAAATTAAAGACGCTCAGAGTCAAAACGAGCACATACAGAATCTACACATAAAAAAAAGTAAGATGGTAAATTTATATTTTTATACAATACAAAAAGTCAATAATAATGACATGTCGATAGATTTCAGCCATTGCATGGTTAGGGAGGAGACAAAAAAAAGCACCTTATACCCCCAAAAAAAAATGTTTATGATTTTTTTATTCCACTCTTGTACACTACAAAAGTCACTCCTCCAACTTCAACCCAAACAGAGCCCACCCCCTTCAACTTTTTTTTGATTAATTTTTGTACTGATATACACACGTACAACGGACATGCGCAGAGAGTGTAAAAACAGAAGGAAAAAAAAGTCTTGAAGAATGTCGGTGGATGGATAGATAGATAAAATCCGATCTTACAGGGTCAGAAAGAATGAGAGAGCAAACACAGTCTAGTGTTGATTCAAAACCATTAGTCACTTTGACATTTTTGCCCCAAAACCCCAGCCTTTTTCGGCTTCTTCGTGGCAGTAGAATTTGCTCGCTTTTTCCCCACACACCCACTCCAAAACACCCCTTACATCCATCTATCTATACGGTTACATACTCTTCGTTTTCTCTCACTTTATCCCATGGCATATATCAAAGGATCAAAATCCGTCCAAAAATAAAAAAATATATATAGAAAGAGAGAGATCCGATTCTTACGTTTATATTATACGCTATGTAAGGATGAACGATGAAGACTATGAATAAATAAAGAGAGAAAATTTTCGTGCTTTTGCATATTACGGGAAAAAGAAGAAAAAAATAAACTCCCTCTCTTATAAAAAATCAATAAAATTGTCCTAATGGTAAAGAAGTAGCGCTCGTATCATGGCGTAATACACTGATTATTACGTCATCTGTGAGTCGAGTGGACGTTCACAGGATGTCAATTATTCTTGTTTATTCTTATCGTTTTGTCTCATCGACATTTCGCCATCGTGTGTTTAGCTTTAATGGAGGAGAAAACATACACAAAATTGCACAATAGATTTCAAAGTAAATGATCAAAAAAAAAAGTTGAAATTTTCTAAGTAAAAAAACAAGAAGAAGAAAAAACTGTGCCCACCTATAAGTAAAATTTCAAATCATGATATGATCTAATGGATAAATGCATTAACTCTAATAAAGAAATAAATCTTTTAAAAGATATGTGTAGAGGTAAATTGCCCAGGATTTTGTTTTTTGTTGTTGTTTAAATAAAATATAGATCAAACACGACAACAACAAACTTTTGTTATATTTAGTAGTAAATTGATCATGCAAAAAGTATTATTAAAATTATGTTTCAAAACAATTTAAATATAAGAGTTGAATTTTTAATATGTTTACGAGTACTTAAGACCATAAAGTAAACGGTACTTTCTCATGCGATATCAAATTATACCAATTTTAATGATTTATAATACAAGATCATGACAGTTTGAAATTATTAAGAAAATTGATACCGGTAGCTAAAAAATATGGTAATAGTGATTATCAAGCAGTGGTACATGTGCATTCTAAATTAATCATATAAAATTGACGAAGCAAAAATGTACTTAAAAATGATAGTGCTTAAAAATTAAAAAAAAAATTCTTTTAAATTGACTTGCTATTATAAAATTTCTTAAAAATTTGTCTATCATTAGTGAACAATCATCTATTTACAATATGAAACAATTTTGTATTTTTGTACCAGCAACGTTTTTTATTTTCCCAAATTTTTAATTTTCCCTTCTTAGACAAGTTATGAATGTAGAGGTAAGTTTTTTCACAACTTGGGAGGAATTCTATGTCAGCCATCGAGGGAACAGGCGATATAGGTGGTGGGAGGAGACTGCATTTTGCTCCCCTGACCAATCTAAATCATTTTCGCAACTGATCATCCATCATTTTTGACTGTACAAAATTTCAAACGTACATGTCTAATGTCTATGCGAATCCATACATGGATAATCACATGCTATGGGCTAACTTTCTTACCAACGCCTCTCTTTCAAAAAGAAAAAAAAATAAATCCCTCTTTCCAAAGTTTCAATACACCAAACGCTATACAGGAAAAAACGAAAAGTAACTTTTCGAAAAAATGATAAACTTTACTCCCCACATTTGCTCACCACAACTTCAACTTTTTATATTTTTTTAAACGGTAAAAAAATTAAATTTTACTTTTCTGGGTGGCTGAGGAAATTGTGGTGGTCATGAATACTATGCATTACAATACGAGTGCTGAGAATTTATTACTACGTCACTAAGAACACTTAACCCTGTGACAAAAAGAAAATATATGACATGTTGGATAATTAATTATTTCAAATTTCAATATGTTAAGAACTCATACAATGATGTGGTTTTAGTTACCATAGTAACTACTATTAAAAAATTATAAACCAATTTTTTTAATATTACACAAAAAATGATGTTAAAGTGTGTCAGTTTTGCTACAAATTTCAATGCAATAACGTCACGTCAGACAGGCATTTTGTTATCAAATGACCATCAAAATGCCTCTTTGTTTTTTCTGTAACTCCTCAACGTTTTTTACACAGTTTTACTCCACCTCTCCCATCTGTAAGCTTATTTCTCTAATTGTCCATTAGCCATTTTTCTTAGGAGATCGTTATTCACTTTATAAGTCGCCCATTCTCCAGTCTCCACAACCACCCTAACTACCTGTAAAATAGTTTGCAAAAATGACAAACACAAAAGCAAAAAGGCAAAAAAAATGAATATAAAAAGTGGAGAGGTAAGGACTAAAGAGATAATGTATATGACCAAATAGTAGGAGGTGCTTATTCATTCTTGTATTATACACGTCAGCTTAAGATTTATGTATCGAATATATTTATAAGAAATATTTCTACGGTGCATAGACCACAGTCCACACACGGTGTAAGATTAATAATTCAAAACGAGAAGGGAAAAAGATGACGAATTACCTTGGTAACGTCTATACATATGTCATCCGTATATAACATGGGCTAACTTGTGTCTACCAAGTAAAATTTACACAATGTCTACGTGTTCGCGGTTTTTTTTTTCTTCATCCAAAATTTCTTTTTATATATATAAAACTACATATAAATATATATAAAGATTTGGTCTAAGAATTTTAAATAATAATAAAAAAAAAAACCTCAAACATTTTATTATTATATAAGTTATTGTAAAAATATGCTTGCGAATATACACTGAAAAAACCATTATTATAAAAACATATATAAAACACAATGATGGGTAACGACATATAGACAACAAATAGTACACCTGTGTGAAAAAAAATGTTTTATAGAAAAAATTATGATCATCATAAAATTGATGATCAAGTGGCAATGTCAATTACACACATAAATTTTCCCCTTTTATGTAAGTAACAAATAGTAAAAGATTTTTTAAGATATTGGGAAATATAACCACTCCTCCGTAACATAATAAAAATTATATCTCAGTCATTTTTATTTTATTTTTTATATCGTAAAGTGTGTTTATATAACAAGTGTAGTAAGATTAACCCTAAAAGATCAAACCTTGTGGGTCCCTTTTATGTGAAATTTTCACTTTTTTTTTTTTTAAGAAATGCAGACACATAAAAAATCCATTTTTAATACCGTTACAAATGAGGTATTAATCGAGTTTATCGACTTTTAAAAAAGTGGCCATTATTATCACAGGGCATATTTACCACACCTCTCATATTACACAGTTTACTCGCATTTTAATAATCTCTCGCACCCAATTTGTAACCGATATTATATTTTTTTACCGCACGAAATGTTAGAACTGTGTATGGGTTGATAAATGCAGCAGTTAAAGTGTTCAAAATGACTATACAAGACAGATTTGATCGTAAATCACCGCATTATCGATGGCAACGGTTCCGTATATAAATTTCCATTTGAAGAAAATCGGTTTTGAAAAATAGAAAAGAATTTTATCGCTTTTTTCCAAACGCTTTTCACTTTTCAACGCTACAGCTTTAAACGACCGTCATAAAATCGATAAAATAATAATAAACGCTTTTTATCAAACTTAAGAAAAAAAAATAAGTGCAGTGAAAAATGTATTATCGTCTAGTTTAACAATATAAAAAAAACTTGCATGTTATCAAACAAAATGTCAAAGATAGTTGCAATGTTTAATTAACAATGTAGTCAAAATTTAATTCCTTTTATCATAATTTTATATTTTTTTTTCTGAATTTTAAGTTCAACTTAAATTTATGCAAATATAGACAATGAGTTACTGAATCATGTTTATGACGTGTTAATTTATTACTGGTATCACCTGTTTTTGGTTCTGTCAACCAAAAAAACCACAAACTTGTATACAGCACTTTTATCAAAATAATTTTAAAAAAATAAAAAAAGATTAAAAAAAAAGCTGTTTGACAAGACAAATTTCCGTAGTCTTCGCATATTTCTTTTCATATAAAGAAAAACATTAAGTAAAACTTCTGTGTGCTTAACCATTTTGTAATTTCATTAAGGGGAAAAAAAGATAGAAAATTAGATGGCGGAATTAAATTTAAAAAAAAAATTGCACATTCTCTTAGGAACTTCATATTTTCATCTTCATAATATTAATCGACAATTGAAAATAAATCTACCAATTTTCCGATTATATTACATCTCCAGAGAGTCTATATAAAGATCACAGCGACGTCTATACAAAATTTCAGGTAAAAAAATATAATGTGAGATTGCAACGTAAATTCTAGAATGTAGAGCTACATGAAAGCACTGTTACATTTTTCATCTTTAAACTGTACGCTGTGAATGCAAAAATAATTTCTAAAATATACAAATGCAATCTTTAAATGGTGCAAAATTTGCATATTTGCAATGTGCAACTCCCCTAAAAATTCTTTCAACTTTATGATTTGGTTGTCTCATAAGTTCATGCGCTGTTTAACATGGTAATGTCAGTAAAAAAGCGCACGAATTTACTGCTACTGCATAAAAATGAAAAGAACTGCTCTTTTTCATCTTTGGGCTTTTAAAAAGCTTTGTATTAAAATTATAAATAACTTTTCTTCAATACAAAAATCACTGTTGAGACTTTTATTTAGAGGCATTTAAAAAGCCTGACAAATTTAAAAAGTCGTTTCCACGCATACAAACTAAACTAAGGGCGTGTAAGGGTCCAAAACCACAACTGACCTTGCACTGCAATATCTGGTAGTGCAAAATGAACGAGTTCTTTTAGAAAGTCACGGTCAACATTTGAAAAGTTTGTTACACTTTCCATATTTAGAAAAAAAAAGTAAAGCATCCTTTTACAATAAACAAGTTTCTAAATAATAACAAACTAAAAGGGAAGAAGAAAAAGGACCTTGCCTTTGAAAAAAGTTATGCAAAAATAGAGCTTCTTTTCTAAGGGACAACATTTTCAAACGATTATACATGGGTCTCTCTCTGTGCTCTCCTTATGTCCAAATTTTATGACTTGTAAAAAGTTTGAAAAAACAAGACGTGTTTTTGTATGTTATTACCGCAGAAGCTAAACAAAATTGCAGCAGAAATAATGGGCAACTGCCATAAAAAAGCCACTTAAAAAGCTATATATAACACTTTTTTATCCTAACCAAAAAGTCCAAGACCCCAACAATCAAAAGTTATAATTTTCTTACATGTTGCTCCTCTTGTCTTTTTATTTTGCCAACACCCAGCATCAAAGATTTAAGATGCACCCAACCAACAATAGCCAATGCCCATTAGCAACTATTTATTACAGATACTAAACTTCCCAACAACAACAACAACAAAAATGCCCTTTATATTGTTGTCCTGAGGTCCTTAATAATTTTACTTGACGGTTATCTGTATCATTGTTTCAAAATAAAAGGATACACAATTTCTGTTTATATGTTTACGTGACCAATCCAGAGCAACCAGAACCAACCCAATGTTTATAATATGTGGAGTTACACATTTGGTCCAAACACGTATCAAATGACACTGACCACACACAAAGTGGCATCCACAAGACAAAATCTAAAAACCAAGTCAGTTGAAACTAAAACTTTAATCTTAACTTGTTGCATTTTTCATATTCAGGAATAATCTTTTAAACATTGGATTACGTCTGGAATTTTTAAGGTAAGACTTTACTGCATTTTTAATATTTTTTTAACTTTAAATAAATATTATAATAAAGCTAGTAAATCAAATCTTTAGAAGATAATGCATCGAAAACTAGTTGTAATTAGGGTATCAAGTTCAACTAGGTCAAATTATATAACGTTGATAAGATAACCGGTTAAGACCTAAACTAGCTTACAAATTTGGCCATACCCCTCTCTCTTTTTATTATTTTTGGATACGAATTTCCTTGTAATTAAAAAAAAGTTACTTCATCGTATCGCCAAACAGTATGTTCCTGAAGTTAAATCTTATGTAACTTTTTTCCTATTATGCAAATTTTAATGCTGTTTTTGTGTTTGCGTGAAATTGTTTACGTGCTAAAAAAATAATATAATAATGCGTTAACTTAAATTTAGATTCTTAAACGCGAGAAATATTATACGGTATATGAATATTTATTAAGTTTTGACCAATCATGAACTTTTTTTTTGCTTGGTGGAAAATTTGTGGCCGATCAGAAAGTAATAAATATAAAAGGAGGTCAAATAAATCAAAATAATGATATTGACCGCTGGATGGCCTCAAACAAAAAGCAGATTTTTGTATTGTGTGTGTGTGTGTGCTTCCAAAAGCCGACACCAATTAAAACAGAATATTTCAGAAAATTTTTTTCAAGAAAAAAAAATATATCTCCACCATTGTGCTGATAATCTAAAACAACAAATTTTAATTAAAAAATAGGTTTTAGCATTTAAGACATACAGTATGTGCCCAAAAAAAAACTACCGTGATCACCATTAATTGGATTCCTTTAAAACTTTCCTAAAAATGCCCTTTTATTGCATTTTGGATTACCAAATTACAAAAAAAAAAAATAATGGCAATTGCTGATTGGTCACACAGCAATTATTGCAATTAACAACGTTGACAACTGCAATTTTTTCCGCGTTATTATAATACACGACCAAAAAAATAATAAGCAAACAAACGACATAATTAACGTCTACTGATCTTTGTGGAAATATTTTTCTTCATCATTTGCAAAGCGTTATTAATCACCCAATTCCGGTTGTTTATTATTTTTCTCCTTTTATGTCCATTTATGGCAGTATGAATTCAACTTTTAAAGAAAAAAAAAAAATTTTTCAAAAAAAAGTTATAATAACCAAGTTTAATTTTTCCATAATGACCACAAGACTCATTAAAATTCGCAGCAAACACACACTATTAAACGTGCATAATGATTTTTATATACAAATTTTGAATGGGGCAAAGTTAATTGGTGCCACAAAAAGTCACAAAATTTTTTTTACTTTTTAAAAGTTGCATATTAAAACATTTAAACTCCTCTTTTTTTTGTAGAATTTATGAGCAAAGTGTAAAAATGAAAATACTTTAATGTTTAACTGGCTGAAATTAAATTGTCGACGAATTGGCTGAAATTTAACGCTCTAATTCAGCGCGCATGCGTATTTTTTTCTTTATTCGTTGTAATCGCCACACATTGCTAAGTTCTATAGAGTTAGTGCATAGAAATACATTGAGGCAAAACTGATTGCCAACTTCCTTTTATTATATCTGCTGGTGGTAGCAGGGGTTATTTAATTCCACACTAAGATCACACCAGAAAGTAATTACACTACCCAAGCCAGCCTTTATTTCTCAGCACATCCTATGTATTTTTTTATTTTAGAAGTTTTATTTTTTTTCTGGAAGCTTTTCATCGCGCTAAAACAATACAAGTTAATCTTTTTTATTAAGACTGGGATGTAGGTTAATTCTCTTGATATAAATTACATAAAAACTGCTGGGTGGTCTGCTTTTTTAATATCACTTGTAACTTCCAAACCGGGTGGATTTCTAAATTGGAAATTTGAACTCGATTTTTTTCGTTCTAAGAAAAGAAATAAAACGAGAAAAATCGCTATTAAAACTGGCCAGATTTAGTCTCTTTCTTTATTACCATTGGAATTGGTCTTATCTAGAAAATCACCCGGTATAAGTTTAACACTACAATATACAGTAACACCTTTATAATTTCGATCTCAATCATCCGACTAATAAAAAACACGTTTAAAAACCTTAACAATAAAAAAGCACAAAGTAATTTAGTTGATTAAATATTTACCGAAAAGTATAGCACACACATAAAATGTTTCAAAAGTAATTTCCAGTAGAAAAAAAACTTTGCAATCAACACTCGTTATACGCAACGACAATCTATGACGTAAAATGATCTGTTAACATCAAATTTAAAATTGTATTTAATGTTACGTCTGCAAAAATGAATTTTAAATAAATAAAATATCGCCCATATAAAGTGTCTCATATAATTGAAATGGGAATGCCTTTTAGCAGTTTTGAATAAGTTATAAATAAATTGAATCAAATTAAGTGTTATCTGCCACATTAGTAACATTTAAAATCATATCAAACAGTAAATACTGTAATCACAATTTATTTTATTGCCCCTTTTTTATTATAAACTTTATTGCTTTACACCGCATATTACATGTCTGTTTACTATCAAAGCAGCTCGTAAAATAGCATTTAAAATGTACTGCAAAGTACAAATAAACAACAAGCTTGTATACAAGAAAAATATAAACCTTTAAAAAAAATAAATAGTGGTTAAATCATTTGAAAACATGTACTGTAGCTATTTCAAATGAAAAATGTGCCGATTTCATGCGATGTGTATTTTTAATTTTTTTCTTATAATGTTTTAGCCACAACGGTTATTTTCTTCTTTCATTGAATTAAAACACCGCTCATTTATCAAACACAGTGAAACAGATGATAAAACCATTAGCAATTTTGATATAAAATTAATTTTCCTGAGGATACGCCTGGACGAATTCCTGTCGATTTTATTTATATAGCTTGAAGAAATAAGGCAATTTTATTATGTAAATTTACAAAATAGTCTTAAATGTTATAACTTTCTATATAGCGCGCGTTGCAATTTTCAAACTCTACAATTACTATAGAAAACTTTTAAAAACTTTTATATTTTTTCTTGGTATACTGTTAATAACGAGTTTTATTCTACACTGGAGGTCGGATCGGATAATAATACGTTTTTAAAAAAGTCTAATAATAAAGCAGCCTATTATAAATACATTAACGATATATGATCATTAATATATCTATGAAGTTAACGTTGGAAAAGCCTTTACGTGACAAATTACATGTTTGGCGTTTCCATGTTTGCAACAGTTGCCATCAACTTTTAATTTTATATATGCAGATGTTACGTTATACATCAAACACAAGCATTAACAAACATACAGTAACTATATCCCGCCCTTTTTAAGGTCCCAAAAAAACAAAAAAAAAATAATTGAAAGACACTCGATTATTAAACACGAAAGACTTGCAAAATTTAACTTTTCACAAACACACATGACATTACATTCACATAAGCATACTGTATATTGTACCAATGAAAACTTTACGACTTTCTTACATGAAACATGTCAACGACATTAATCAGACAAAATTGCGTTGGAAAGAAAATAAAGCGACTTTTGTTTGACAAAATGACAACTTTTTAATCTAATTTAATCAATTGAAAAATAAAAATATAGCAATAAAATGTAAAACATTTCACTCCAATTTTGAAACAATGTAAATAAAATACACCCCACAAAAGAAAACCCGTTATGTCAAACTGCAAAAAACATAAAAAAAGGCTTCTTTTTTCAAATTATATGTAAAAATTCAACATGTAACTTTTAAGTTGACAATAAAACTCCATTAAAATAAACAATTTAATGCCAAAGTGTGTGTGTCTATAAAAATGTCTGCACAAAACAAAAAAATTTGGAGGTTATACCGAAATATTGTGTTTTTAGTTTATTTTTGAAAAAGGCGTAATTTTTAAGCCATGGGTAAATAAAAACGCCAAACGCGACATTTTCTCCCATGAACCCTCCCGAGGAACATATTTCTTGTCTGCGGCGCCTGCATCGAGAGCAGACGGCATGGCGAATATACGCGCTACAACACCCATTTGGCAAAGTGTTTTATTCGTTTTACCCTTTTTTATCACTTCACATAACATTATATCCAATAGTAAACATGTCGCCTACATACAGTTTTATAACCCAATGTTATATATTGAGATCAAAAACATGAGCATTGAGGAACATAATACACGCGGAAAAACAAGCAAGTCAACTCCAACAACATTAATTATAAAATGGCGTTGAAAACGTCAAATATACTGCAACATCCAATTTTATTATTTAAAAAAAATGTTAAAAAAACAACCAACAAAACTCAAATACCACTTTAAAAAGTTTTAACATTGTAAATTGATTGAGTGGTTCCAATATGTGCTTACAGGGGCAGCAAATCGTGTGTTAAACCTATGACAAGACTTACTGCATTGCTCGGCCATAAAACTAACATTGGAGTCGCTGCCCTGTAAGCGAGAGAAAGACGAACAAGCCATGAAACAACTCAATATTTAAATGTTGTTTGAAATACACTTAAATAACACTATAAATACAGTGGATTATTACCCATCGTGATGTTATTTGTTTTGCAGTTTACACTTACTTGAAAAAAATAAGGTAAATTGTGTTTTGTCTTCACATTAAGCCAATATGGATCCCTTGACCCTCCATTTTGTTGCACACTCTGAGTATTGGTCAGCCCTTCAAAGTGCATTACACAAAAATGCAGAAAAAAATACACATAACAAGGACAATTTTTTCCACTTTAACATATTGCTTTTAGCTACAAAACTAATTTAATAACATTAACACATTGTCGTCGAGTGCATATAAAAGTCTCACTTCCGGTATGGATAACTTTAAACAAAAAAAAATATTTTTTAGCCAATTCTCTGCTATATTTTAAAAGTGAAGAATTTCTGAATAACTTTAATGGCGTAATAACACCAAAAGTTGTGTAAATTTGGCTGTTACATCCATATGTGTAATGATCAAATTTCACACTGGCACTAAAATTTTCTCCCATAAAAATGCCTCTCTCTCTCTCTAAACTTTTATCCCCCCTTTCACACTGCCATTGCCACAGCCACCTTTCAAAATGGCTGTCGTTATTTATAAAAACGATATTAGCAATCAGCTGGTGAACGGTTTGAGAATTTACGATGACGTTTAGTTTGTTGTAAACGAGTTGAACTTGAAACATTTTGCTCCTTTTTTATCCCTCTCTCAGCCAAAGTCCCTACTCAGCCAAAATAATTGTACACTATCCCTATATTGTACATAACCCAAAGCTCTAAAAACAACTTTCCCCCCACCATATTCGCTCTTGTTAAAAACATGTGCAATTCGCACGAGCTTATGGAGGCCATAGGTGAACAATAAATAGGTGAACAAAATAGTCGCTTTTTATGGGCAAAAACTGACTGTCTTGCTTCTTTCTCTTACGTTTTTTTTATCCCCCTCACGGTCTTTTTTCTACTTTTAAAAGTTAAGACATCACCGGTTTGTGACTGTGTGGACATGTGAAGACAACACAATATGGGAAGAAAACCAATTTTTAACGACAAAAAAAAATTGGGTATCATAAAATTAGGCTCAATTGTATCCATTACACTTTGATCGTCTAACAGGGCACTAATTACATTCACTTAAAACGGCTTTAGTGAAAGTTTTTTGTATTTTTTTAGTGGAAACTTGGGGGAAAGTAAAAAAACAAAAGAGAAACTCTATTGTGTGGATATGGCTTTCCTTCTCGTTTCAAACTTGACGATAATGGCCTAACTAAAAATAAACTTCATATAAGGTGTTTTACAGTTTTTAACTTTCTCCAAGAATTTAAAGTTGAATGTTGATAGTGGAAAGGGGGGAAGAAAAAAATCTTTGTAAATTGTTTTCTTGACGCTCACAGTAACAATTCTTAAAAAAACACCCAAGCTGCTTACAAAATACTAAACGAAAAACCGTTTTCAGAATTTCCATACATCAAATTTCAATAAGAAAATCGCTAACTATTATCTAACCAGTTTTTTACTAAGTAAAATTTTGCAAACACACTAAACTTGATCCTAAAAAGTCATCTCTACAATCTTGCGTTGAGAATATGAGCACAAGTGCTTCAGGCAATAACAAAAGATAAAACAAGACTAAAAGAAAAAGAACGAAAAAAGATACAAAAAGATTAAGCAATGACGTGGAATAAGCGCCAAGAAAGACACCGTCGATTGCAGAAAGAAAAGAAAAAAAACAAGTCTCACATTCACTTAGAAAATCCTTTACTGGCTGTGTTTCCATAATAATTTCCACCAAATGAAACGAATCGGAAATAAAGAGATCAAATATTTATAGGATGGAATCTGTTAAGCCAAAAGAAGATAAGATTTATGTATAAACTAATCACGGATGAAACCAAATGGCGAGGAAATAAACCAAATGTAACGCTGCTCAATTGATCGACTATATACCCAATAATAATAGAGCCCTAGAAGAGCAATAAGTAGTCCATTAGTGCCCAAATACAACTCAAAAATCCAAAAATAGGAGCCCAAACCAATTATTTTACTTTGCATATTAATCAAAAGTGCATTGCTAAGTTACATAACATAAATAAACGGTTGAGAAACACTGTAAATTATCTTTCATTTTCAAAGAAATCAATAACCGCTTAAAATTAAAGTGCCCTGGAATGAAACGTAGCGCCATCTATCGGTTGCATGCCTAACGTTCTTCCCTATTGTTGCACTTATACACAGAAGGGCACATAGTGTAAAAACAAATAGTCCTTAGATTTCCATCTAGTGGCATTTCAGTGAAACTAGTTTCAAAGCATCAACACGCATGCGCAAACCAAACAAAGAAGAAAATCGATAAGAAAAGCCCGGGATAATTTAATTTTATTTTACAACTAAATATGTTGAAATTACTAAGTTATAGTTACTGCATTTGTATAAGACGATTTTTTTGACAAGGACATATGCAAAAAAGAAGAAATTATTAGAGAAATAAGTTATGGCTGATGCCCTTGAGTAAGTGTATAATTTTCGAAAGTGGTCCTCGCACTTTGTCACATAAATAAAACAATTTTCGTAGGCGCATTTTAATAAGTGTGACATGGCATTATAAGTTACAATAGACGAGGCCTGATATGTCAGTTTAAAGTATAAATAATGAAGGCAGCAGTCAAATATATTTGTGGTGACGCTCTCTACCACCAACTAACACATTAAGGTCAACAGAAAAAGGTCATAAATACAATTTAACGTGTTTCACGCCAATTTCAAAAACATACATAAACTTAAGTAACTTGTACATAAATTACAAACCGCAAGCCAGCTAACTTTACTAATGATGACTTTAACGAGTATTACTATAAAAAAAATTTTAATTATCAATGCTAATCAACACCATCTGATATTTCTTAAAGTCTGTTTTTTGTGTTTTCATACAAGTCCATAATTTCATCATTTTAGCAGTTATGAATTATAAACAGCAGGATGTTCTAGTGTAACAAATCCTTTGATATAAATATAATGTAATATTGATTTTCAGCAATGTTGTTTAACGTTTAAATGTCATGACAACACAGCTTTCAGTAAATAAATAAATTTTGCATAAAAAAAACCAACAAACACTAACCATAAAAAGGCGTATTAAGCGAATAACTAAAATTGCTATACTGTAATTATGCGTGTATAATATCTAAAGTATTATCTATTTAATATATTGATTTAATGTCATCACCGCAATAAAATGTTAAACTGTTGTCAATTTAAAAGATTATTATAATGTCTTGCAAAATTGTTACAAAACAAGAAACAACTACCGGTATTGGTCAAATGATTAGCACGTTTAAACAGGTTTAATAATAACAGTGTTTATAATATTTTATTTATTTATTAAGAGTTAATGAAAATAAATAAACTTGTTTATAACAACCTCATAAAATGATAACATTCTAGTTCAAATTTCAATGCAAATTCCGTTAATAATCAAGTTTTAATTGATAAAAATTAAAAATAATTAGCTTTAGACTGAATTTTTTAAAAGAAACGAGAAAAAGCCATTACATTTGTGTTAAGTGAACTACCCAATAGGAGAAGTTTAGTTGACCTCGTTCCTACGGAAGGTCAAACGAGCCACCAAATAGTTACTCTTCCCATTTGCTATAGGAGGAAAGCAGTAATGGCTGCCGTCTGGTCCACATGTCTGATTCGCTAACCACTTCAACTTCATGATAATATTACAATTTACTTTAACACTAACTTGTAAGTTAATATTCAATTATTTTAACTATCACAGTTAAATAATTGAGTTAGATAAGTCATGAATATCAATTTCAATCTTATTTAATCGGTACATTTGAAAGGACATACTGTATTTCAGTTAATTGATTGTGATAGTGAAAACTAATAGATATTAACTACATTTAACTACAAGTACAGTAACTTCCATCAAAATCAAACACTGCAATCATAAGATATATGTTTACTGTTCATGTATACATGCAGGTATTAAATAAACGAAAATAATTTCCATTGTTTACATTCAATATTTATCTCATTTCTTTGTTGACAGTAAAACTCAGTATGAATACGTGAACATGTATCTTGTTATCACCCTGTATTATGTTATGACCAAGTGTTTGTTTGTTCATAATCTCTTAATGACAACTTTAAAATTTCGTTAACAAATCAGATGAAAAGTTTAATACTTAAAAATAATCTACTGTAAATGGGGATAAACATGTTTGAAAAAATCGGTTTATTTTAATTACGGTGTTCTTATAATGGCAACACTAATTACACATTTCTGCCATTATGCTAAATTGAACTAAAAAATGCAATTTAGTGTATAACATGGCGTGACCAAAATTTGGGTGTTGACAAAGTAATCATGTCGGCAAAATAAGAGAAGCATCCAAGTCATTTTACATTAAAAATTTTGCCTTCCGTGACCAATTAACTGGATTCTTTGTTTAAAACCTTAAAAACGAGAACTTCATTATTTGAACAAACAAAAAAACCCGAAATAAACGCAAGCAAAATTCGATTCAGAATCATTCTAATGCAACACTTTAAATCTACGTATAATCTGCCTACATTTCACATTTTGTTTATCCTGCACCAAATCCCAGTCAAAAGTGTTTTACTCGTACATTGCTAAATCTAAAAAAATTCTACTTGAATCTAAAAAATTCAAACATACTACAGTCAACTTAATATTTTTGTCTATTAAATTACCAAATTACGTTGGGACAATTTTTGATTCTGTATCACCGATTTGCAACTAGACATTCACTTTTGAGCTTAAAATTATTGTGCCTGTCATAGTTACGGTTGAGAAACCGTATTTTATTGCTAACTTAACAGTTTCACTGTTCAGTTGAGAAACATTCGCAACTGTTGCTGCTGGATAATAATCCATCACTCCAGAAGAAGGTTTAAACTAAAAAGAAAAAAGTTACGGCGCTACAAATAAAACGCCGTCCATTTTAAACTCCAAACAGGAGCAGCTGAATTTAAAAGAAAGAAAGAAAAAAACTTTACAAAATGTTTGCTCTTTAAAAACACAAAAATTTCATCTTTTAAATTATTTAAAATAAAAAAAATTAAGAAAATGTCTTGACGCAAATTACCTCCTTGAAATGCAGTTTTCCACTTTTCTTTCCCCCCCCCCCCTAAAAAAAAAAAACCACCTTTAAGAAAAAATTCAAGCAAACAAAAATAAATTCAAACAATAAATTAATCCTCAGAGCAGAGAGTTCACAGGAGTTTTGAATAAGTGACAATGTGACTATAAGGACACAGTAAGAAGATGGGTCAAAATTTACAACCCCAGAAAAAAAGCGTTTGAAAAGAAGGATGGCACATGTAATTTCATGCAACTTTTACCCCTGAAGAGGGTGTGTAGGGGGTATTTAAAAGCCTCGTACAAAATAAATACTTTTGGAACAGCAGCCTCCATAAGGCTATAGAAAGACACATACATCCATCCATGGAGAAACAGACAAAATCGTTTTTGAACAAGAGGGGTTCAGGATCCTACAAAAGACAAAAAACAGACAACATCCATATGTGAAAATACGTTTGTGACAACACTCATTCGTTTATACAGATTCCTTTGGTTCCTTTTTCAAAATGTTGGGAAAACTTATACAATCGTTCAACTCTCGCTCCCCATCCCACTGAACCCACCTTTCTTCAACTCCCCTTATTGAACGGATGTTTGTCAAATTTCAACACACCATACTAGTTACATTTCTCGGTTATTGGAACTTTGGATGAGAGGGGGATACTAATGTTAATGTTTTTTTTTTGTTTACATTACATATCGCATAATACTGTATACAGTTTATCCAAAACATCGGTTCGTTTGATTTTTAAATGACATTTTCACTTACAAAGATTTTCCATCAATACCTCAATTATCGACACCGACTAACCCAAAACCATTACTTTGCTGCAGAAAAACAATTGATAAAAAATACGCTAATTAAGATTAAAGTTTATGTAATTTTTTTTAAAAGTAATTAGTTAAATACAGTATTCTGATAATGGTAATGACCAACTAAAAGCCACTAAATCAACCTAATACAAGTAGGAACCGATTTAACATTGTCAAAGCCCAATTTGAACAGAAACAGATTGTCCCAACAGTTACAACACTCTGAGTTCACGTTGCCAATGACCAATGAAACCTATAGTGCACAATGTATTTCAAATGGCATTCAAAACACGAATTAAATTACGTTCCAGAGACTCCTTGAACGTTGATAAAGTGAACTGGAGTATTGAATTTCAAAATATTTTAGCATTTCGATATTTCAATTTTCTATATTTTATATAAGGTATTCTTAAATTAGTTTTATATCATCTTATTTTAATATCGATACATGCCCTGATATTACTTCATAAAAACAATTAGCAACTTCACTTTTCATCAATAAAGAAACGAGACTAAATTGCATAGACCTAAATACACATTCGTCTCGTTTCTTAATTTTTCTTAAAATGATGAAACTGAATTACAATAACGATTAGTCTCAATATTTAATTAATAATAGAATAGTGTTGAGAAGTCGTCTTATTAAGCTAACAATATGTTTTTAAATTCCAATACTGAAACATTCAGAAATCGAAATATCAGTTCGATATTTCAGTATATCGCCCATCCCTAGTGTAAACTATAAATTTAAATTCAATTTCAGACCAAATATTTTAGTTTCACAATAAATTAAATATTAATACCGTGTTTTAATACACTAAATTAATGCGTTTCTTTTTACTGTTTTTGTGACACTGACATTACTTTTACGTGTTAAAAAATACAGTATAAGAATTTCTTTTTACAGTTAATTTGTTTTTTTAAACGACGAATAACTTTAAAAACCGTATAATAAAAGTTCCATATTGAATCTTAAATCAGCCATACAGTAAGTTATAATATAAGAATTTGTATACGTCAAGTTTTATGTTTATAAAGCCATAACAAAATAATAACTTACAATTTCTATAGTAATCGCAGTCGGTGCTGCTGCTATTATTATAACTCTAGTCTGTATCAAAATATAAACGATTGGCTAATGCACAGTAGTTTGAAATTGTTCAAAATACGTAGAAACATGTGTTGTTGAAGGCTGAAACAGTTACAAGCTTTAATACAAGACTTGTATATTGTTTTAACATACGAAAGTAATAAATTTTAATCTTTTTCTTAACTCGCTAACTATAAATTTCGGTGTTTTAGAATGGAAAGAAAACAAAAGAAAAAGAAATAAATAAAGACGGTAATCCAGTGGAAAAGAACTATTATTTTTGATACCTACTTTTTCTTCCATTTTTTTTTTGTTAATATTACTTTTAGAAAAAATTACAACTAGGCTTTACGGAAGACTGAATTTTTATGTAAATAAAACTATTTATACGATAATACAACGAGGTTATACAGTATTTACGCCTATGATCTACATATAATTCACAGTTATTAATGCGTAGAAACATAAACAGCATTTTTAGAAACAGCTGATGTTATCATTGTTATAAAATAATTGAATGCTAATGGAAAAATCATTTCATAATCACGACTATACAATGCCATGTAGATCCACAGAAAATCCCATCAATTAATTATAACTTACAGCCTAAAAAATTCATACAACTAAGTTACGGTACTAAAATACCGTACACTGTACTAAATATGTTTCCATACAAATAAAAATAACTAAAAGGCACAAGTTGCCAAAAGAATCGATTTGTTTACTTTTATTTACGTTGTGATTGATGTACTTGATCTACACTTTTCAATTAAATAAACAATATTGTTGATGACAAAAATTAATTTCTTTTAAAATACGTTAAGATGCTTAAGAATAATGATTAACTTTTCTGTTTTTTATATTTTTAGGTTCCTATTACAGATTTATGACGGAGCTGCCAAACAAAAACAAAAAAAAAAGCGTTTGACAACAGTGCCGGAATTTTTTGAATCCATTTTGTGACCTCTAGCGGAAATGATTGTCTAAGGCAAAATGGCTGCTTGATACTCTTATATGCTTTATAAGTTACTATTGCAAATCTAGGAAAATATATGGGTTTAAGAAGCTACAAAAGTATTAAAAACATTTGTATTTGAAAATATCAAAATACATGTTATCTAAACATCAAAATTTAGATTACAAACACCAAAATTTAATTTTAAAAATAGTCCTCCAACATATACTTTTTACAACTCCAACATATTTAGCTCTGAAAAAAGGAAAATGTTTAGTTTTGGATACACCAAAATACTGAAACAACCAAATACAGTTCTAAAAACACGGAAATATTTACTTTTAAAAATATAAAAACAGTTTTGGAACCTCCAAATACATTACAGTACAGTATTTAGTGTTGAAAATTGTTCAATTAAGTTTAAAAATACCAAATCAAATTTTAAGACAATAACTCTAACGATTAAGACATTTGATTTTAGGTGGATTGATTTTTAAGAAGTAATAAACAGAACTTGTGATAATGTGACTTTAACAGTAAGTAGCTTTAGAATTTTTTTTCCAGGATTAATATTTATTATGTTTAATTTAATAGTTTACAGTTTCTCAAATGTAATCGATGATCTAAAATGTCACCACTTAAAAAAAATATGTACATTCAAAATACACCGTGTGATTCCTGTCATTAATATTTCGATTACATTTACTGATAATAAAAATTTGGTAACCGATAATAAAACCTCCCCTCTGTTTTTGTTTGCCTCGTAATTTTGTTTGTGGACTAAGACATTTCAATTAGCAATGACATTTTACAATTTTTGCTTCCAGTAGAGAGTACAGTATCCATCGAAAAGCATCTCATCAGGCAGTCCAGCATATTTTTCATCGAAAACAACGATAAACAACATTTGCAATTTAGCAAAACCAGTCGTCGACATTTTTCCTTATATTTCTTTTCCCCGACAGCGACTGCAGGACGACAAAAGAGAGAGAGAAAAAAAGTCAAAAACCCTGTCATTGAGGAATTGGACACAACCAATCGATACAACATGGTGTTTGAGTATCCCTATCACGTGACCTTCCCAGTTTCTCTCCCCAGCATTACAGTACAGTATACAGCATAAACCCTTGAAAAAGTAAAAATTTCACATCCCCTTTCACAATCTCCCACCAACCAAAGCCGGCTTCTTTGTGTCTCAATGCCCATCCAAAAAACCCTTGATTTTGACCCTCCTTCCCCAACATGGCTTCCAAAAACACATCACATCCATACTGTAGCCTTATTCAAATATTTCGTATACCAAAAAAGACAACGACAACTGCCTTTGGAGTTTTTAACTTTTTTCGATATTATTATCTACTTCAATTTTTTTTTGTAAATTTATGTAATGTAAATACGAGTTATGTTAATAAGCAAGATAATGTTTGCCGGAAGCTGATTTATTATGAAAATCCAGTACGATGACCTAACAGTTACATTTCAGATGCTCACATCGTTAATCATGGTATTTTATTATGCAGCAGACAGCTACAATTCTACATGTCCAGCAACGACAAAAATTATAAAACTAAAAAAAGATTTTTTTTAAACACAAGGTAAGAAAATAACTAACAAATTAATTCGTAATCATGTTGTTTGTTTTCTTTTGGGCACAGCAACAACAAAAAAAAAAACATGCATTTCATTATTATTATAACTCACTAACATGTAGCTTAACGTTAGTAATGTATATCGCAGTAATTATGTGCGTTTTTATGGTGGTGATATATTTATGAATGCTACATGTATATACTATTACATGGTATAGCAATAAAGGAGACAAATCATATAGCAATTTGTTTGGCTGTAAAGTACTGTGTAATTAATTATCGATTAAAGACCCATAACGTTCAAGCTGCAAAGTGCCTATTAATTCAATGTGCAATTAAAACGATAAGATTATTTCTTCAATAAAATCAAGTAATTGTACCGATGCGTCATCAATTTTGATACACAGTATGGATAATAAACTAATAATTAATAGCATGCAATTGAATATACAGTACTGTAAATTGATAACGTTATATAACAACTTTATAGAGGTTTATTTTTGAAATTAGACAATTTGACGTCACTTTTGATAACGTTCATTTATTTTTTTAAACAGTAAATGTATTGGTTTTGAAGTACAATTAATAACTATTTAGAATCAAGATTGTATTTGGAATATTTTTTTCTGTAATTTACTGCAATTTATATAATAAAGAGAAACTCAATAGAGAAATTCAAAATTTCACTAAAAATTCAATTTCAAAAATTCACTGAAAATTGAACTCAAAAAAGTCACTGAAAATTCAAATTCAAAAATTCACTACAAATTCAACTCAAAAAATTCACTACAAATTCAACTCAAAAAATTCACTAAAAAATCTCACTGAAAATTCAATTTTAAAAAATTCGTTAAAAATCCAATTTCAAAAAGTGATTGCTAAATTTTGTATGATTAACCTCAAGGTACAAAAAACTATTAATGGTTAAAGTTATTTACTTTAAATTGTTATACGTTGACAGAAAATTAAAAATGATTAATACCAAATCGCAAATTAGCAGGAAATTAGCTTCATAATCCATTTCAGGGCCTGAATCTATGTGCCATTATAGATCCATTCTTACAGTGATTAATTTTGATGATTCATTATTACACCTTTTAACCAGTAATATAACCAATTTAACTTGTATACAGTAGTTTCTAAAATCTGAAAACTTTATAAACACGCTGCATTTTGTCATTGCCAAAAATCACTAGCGGTAATTCTAAGCCTAGGTCACTGAACTAATTTATGTACAGTAGATTTATTCGTGTGGTCCAAATTGTCCTCGTCATTAAATGGAATTCCTATGTTGGGAAAAATTTCCCGACCTATCTGAACATAACTGTAATTGTTTTAGTAAATTAGCAACAAAGTAAATAATTGTAATTGTGCAAAAAGGTCAGTGACATGTGATTTATTCTATGATCACGGTGGTCCTGATCTTCAAAAAATTCCTACCAATTAAAACCACCCCTGACTATACGTTATTTTACATTTAAAATACACTTGTACTCGTAATTATTACAAAACAGTAAAAAAAAATGATATAGTGCGTTAAATTAAAAATAAAAATCGTTGATCCAATTTTAAGTAGATGTACAGTACATAACGATGTGTTTTGATCACTTAAAAGCAGTTTATAACCAAGGACGTGACACATAGCTTAATCTCTTCAGTGAAGTGACTTTCTGAGCTAATTAAGACCTTAAGGAGTTATATTTAGTCTTAAGACACTTAACAACACGCAATTTTCGCTTTATTTTGCCTTCTTACTTTCACTTAAAGATCTTGCTGGAGGTCATTCGCACGTAATTGTTACATACATTTTCAAATATACTCTTTCACGAAAAAAGGGACGTAAACAAGAAACAAAAAAAAGAGTTGCTCTCTAACTTTAAACTGGAACTTTCCCACCTAATTTTACGACCCAATTTTTGCAGTAGCCATTATTACATGCACCTGAATAACTGCACTTTAAACTGGAGCACCCTAGAGTTACACACATAACGAGTAACAGAGACAAAATCAAGGATGGGCTTCCTTTCAACAACAAAAAAATTACCCTTATATGGCCCAATTAAGCAAGTTACTTTCTAAAAATATTCCTTCCACACATTACGTTACACAAAAGATGACCGTTGAATAACCAAGAGTTAAAAATACACAACATATAATAGTGCTCCAATTAAAATTTAAAGCCCCAATAAAAAAAAACTTAAAGTTTTTCAAGACTAAAGATTCAGTTAAGTGCACGTAAACGACACATCCATTAAAGAATAATCCTCAGTATAGCTTAGAAAATAATATAATCGAGTTAAAGTACACAATTGTTGTTTTTGCCCTCCTGAATATAGAATTATAAAATTAAATTTCGCTCATACGCGATCTACAGCACCGAAAATTTCATTAATATTCAAGCAACGTATTTTTGGCTGACTCAAAATAACTAGTTGGTGACGCATAAGTATATTTAATACGCTAGAAGTTATATGATACATATGGGTGTATATGATAAAGAATTAACATTATCGACTTTGAAGGAGAAATTTATTCGCACAGCTAAAACAAAATGCAAAAAAAAGTTTAAGTAAAAGATCTTTGGGCATTGTATATGTACGTAATATAAAGGCCTTACGGTAAAAGTAAAACCCCCACCATCACTGATTAGTCAGCTTGCCTTGCCTCTATTTCCTCAGTCAACATTACTTTTTCTATAGCAATTTTAACTCATTTGCATAAATGCAAAACAGTTCAAACATCGTCTTCCAATTTTTTTTTCTTTCTCCCCTTTCACTGTTATAAAAATTCATTATGAGCGAGAGTTTTTTTTATTACGAGAGTAGATTATAATCAACAACAAAAAAGTCATCAATAGTTCACCCCGATATAAGGGAGTAGAAGTACAAGTGGTGTAAAGGCCTCAATAAGGTTTAGAAGCCTTTAAGCTTTGGAAATGTCCCATAAACGAGAGGCATACACAGAGCCTGACACTGCAATTACCAAATCATAATTTACGACTTTTATTTCAATATTTTCTGTTTTATAAAACTCACAATTATAATATACCGTTCATACTGTATCTGCATAAATATTAATGAAAAAAATTTGCATAGTTCATAGCATTTAAATCACATTATCACATACAATATTTTTTAATATTTTTTCTCACCCTTCACAAAAATAGCTCAGAAAATATAAATTAAAATTTGGAAAATTGTCGTTCATTTTAGTTTTTGTCTTTATCGTTTAATTTAAGTAAAAACGTCGCATTTCGTTTATAAATTCTAATGAAAAGAATTCCATTTTATGTCTCCTTCACACGACATACAGCGCCATCATTCGACAGCCATTGATAACTAAGAGACGATTGTGTGGCAATTTCGTTCTCGTATTTGTCGCATGAGGGAACCACTAGATGACTAAAAGGCATTCAGTACATTTACCTTTCCCTGCTCAATCTGTATCTACAAAGCTTTTCAACCCTCTGGCTCTTTATCCATAATAAAAATGACAAAATCAAGGCGATATAGTAGTGGCCACTACATTGCATAATCATAATTATGATTGCTATGTCTCCATGGCCCATTACATTTATATGCCACTTCCCATTGTTTACAGACCTTATTTAATTGTTAAAAATTTGCTTTCCCCCCTCACATTTCAGTTATAACAAGTGTCTAGCAGCTTTTAGTTCTTAATTGTAGCAAGGTTATTATTTACCTTAAAAAATTAGGCATGATAACATCAAGTAATAAAATTAATGGACTAACATAACCGTAATTTGCTTAAATAATGGCCAGTGTTAAAATCTAAACAACAAGCTTTTAATAGAAATAAAATTGTTATTACCCATAATAACCACAAACGAATCGGTTGATTCTGAACCGATTTAGTTTTATCAGTACACTAATCACAATTCATTAAATTAATGTAAAACACAAGAACCGAGAACACAACGTTGATCATTTGATAACAAACCACGCTGCTAATAATTTCAAAAATAGCAGATAATTATGACGTCACTAACCATTTTACTACATTATTGGGCAGTCCAATTAAGAAACAATAAGCCATTTTAATTTGCAATTAAAGCAACAACAAAAAAAAAGTTAAAACTACTTTTTAAATCAAAATTTTACAACTTAAAAAGTGCCATAATTTTTTTAATTAAATTTATTGCAAGAGCAACTACTTTAATAATTGACTTGATAATTCTTGACTAAAGAAGAAGCAATCATGGCTAATGTACTGTACTGTATATAAAAAGTTAAATAAGAAAGCACAAAGAAAATCGTCTATTCTCAAAACTTACCCAAAGAAGAAAAAGATGCAATTCAAACTGAAGAAGAAAAACATAAGAAAGAATCTTCATGTATATTTTAAAGATGTGTTTATTAGCGCTTGTCTATAAATGCATTAGAAATGAAGACTTTGTCCATATACATACACAATATCAGCGCACAATGTGTTCCTCGTCAATTTCAACCAAAAAAAAAAGTTTGTGAATAAAAAAAAAAGGAGCCAGAGAAAGATATTATAGAAAAAAGATTTTCGTCTGTAAGTTTATATACATTATTTATCTCGCGTGTAACATCATATAACGTTTGATCAATTTAGCTGAGTGTCTAATCTAGTTAAATACTGCACATCAAAGTTTTCTTTCTTTACTCACGAAAATTTCCTTTATTTTTTATTTAAGCAGGGTTTTTTTCAATTAGTAGATATATGCTTAATGGCAAAATGGTTCCCTCGAAACTCACTACAAATTGCTCTGCAGGGAAATGCCAAAATAAAAAAAATAACTTTTTCTTCACCAGAAAATAAAAAAAAACATGCATAACGTAATAAACAAGTTTAAGTAAAAATAAGAGACAGAAACGAGAAGTAAATTGATAAAATTATATTAAAAAATCAACCGAGAAAATAAACTCTTATTAACTAAGTTATTTCTTTTGAAAATTACCGATTTTCTGAAATTCCACTTTTAAAGACTTTGTTGCCACTTTCACATCTGAACTTGCCGATTTTCAGCATTTTCACAGGGGTTTTATTTATACCTTAGCCTTTTAGGTTTTTTTTTTCCTCTTTAGTTTCGAAATTTGCTGAAAACCACGTGACTTATCTTCCTCCCAATAATAAAACTTTCTACCATAAAAATTCAAAAACCCCTTAAAATACTCTTTGAAAATGGGAGGAGGAACTAACTTTACTTATTTCTTCACGGAGTAAGGGTTATTTATTATTTTATTTATATCCACTTTTATTTTATTACAAGACTGTACAGTTAACATGCTATATTTGTTAACAGACAATATAGCACAATACACATTTAAAAAATAACTTGTTTTTTTTTTTCTTCTAATTTAATTTATAATGCTATTTATATAATTTTGTTACGCAATTAAAAAGTTGAAATTGCAACTAATTTAGTGAAAATATATTTTTTACTAATATTTTCAATATCTAAAATGTAAAGAACCTAAATGGAACTAAGTTTGTGATACAGAAAAGGGCAGTTACCCATAAGCACAAGGTTAAACTTGTTTCGACTCAATTACTTTCATTTAAGTACAGGTCATTCATTCATAATGTTAATATCAATTTGGCAAATCAAATGCTACCACTCCTACGCGCTTAATACAATTTACTTGCCACTATTAAGTAATTTCAGTAACCGATTGCCAATAAGCAATGTGCTAGTATCAAATAAGAAATAACATTTTAAAAAACCCACTGAATGGTTTGAAGAATTCCATGTTACGTAAACCAAAATAATGCAATTAAAATTGAAACTTACCAAGCTAATGACATTTAACTTTAAAGTAGTTATGAAATGAAATGAAATGCATGTCGTCTTACCTAAAAAAGAAAAAGAAAAACATTAATATCGTAAACATTTTATATACAGTATAAAAAATAATATTCAACAATAAAAGTACTAATCAGATAAAAAATAGAACAAAATATTTTTAGCACATTTGATTATTCAATTCTGTAGTGCCAATATCACATGCAGAAAATGTCAAGTAAATTGTACAGTAAACAAATTTGAAAGTATCAGTAGCTAAAGTATAGCAATTCAATACAGTATTGACTTCAAACTCCAAGAGTGAATAGCCCAATAGTCACTCCTTTTGCTACAAATTAAAAAACAGTTAAATAGTCAAATTAAATGCCTTTAAAATATCTACTTATTGGTACCTTGATTACTAATACAGAGGCACTAATTCGGTCCTTTAGTTATAGCCACAATTCATGAGTAACGAAATATATCATCTAATGCACTATTTTCAACATTTAGATACTATGTTAATTAAATTAAAAGACCGTTAAATAGCCAAATTAAAAGCATTTTATGTGTGCCACTTTTAGTAAATCATTTCCATATTTTAAGGCAATTTTATTACATAGTAGTTCACAATTCCTCAATTCAATATGCAGAAAAATTGACTAAACTTAAAATTAAAACACTTTACCATACAAAACCAAAAAAATTGGTTAAAATCGTCGTTGGAACTGACACGACTAAGCCCTGTTTCTGTCAAAAACAGTGTTGCAATTTAGAAAATCACACTATACTGAATTCTGTTTCTTTCAATATTAGCTGAATTTTAAAGATAAGTTTACAGTGTAATTTTCACATCAAGTTCACTTTTTTGCCTCACTTTCTTGACAATGTAATGCGTTTCATGTTCTAGCATTTTTTTCAACTTCAATCGAATATTTGACTATTTGATAAATCTGAACATTTATTACTATTTTCTAATATTTAAGTCTTTAAATATATCAACTGACAATGGAGAAGATGAAAAAAAGTATTGATCGCTGGTTGAGATTGCGCAACTCTATTATCAGCCATTGAACGCTACCTATCGGTTGTTAGTAAGAACTTAAGTATTGATTTTTTTCCCTTTCCTCTGCTGTCTTGATGTCGTACGTGAATATCGAATTAAAATAAAATGGAAAAGGACTAAAAGAAGAAGGAGGGAGGATTGTGTGTGGGGGTAAATGACAAAACGATAGCTCTCTAACGCCTGTTTCTTCAGACTTGAAAATCTAAAGAGAGCAAAAGAGAAGAGAGAGTGAAAAAAAATTCCCTATTGTTGGATTGGTTAGGAACCCAATTTCCAGATTCCTTTGAAGCGTGTAATGTAAAGCCCAGCTGTGGCTAAAGAGAAAAACCAATTTTTTTTCATCCTACGCATGCGTGAAGTGGCTAAAGCAAGTTTACGTATACGATGATATAATAGCCTTCCAAAAACTCACAATAAATAACAGCAAACACACAGTTTATATATTACATGAGCTTGATCATAAGAATCATTCATCTAAATTGTGAACACATCCTTGTATAACTTATAACAATAAATAAAAAAGAGGGAAAAGAAAGTGTGAAAGACCCAAGAAACTAATTAAGTCAGAGCAAAAAAAAAAATATTAATAGAAATTTCTGATCAAAATATCCCTACAACGGTTTCACCATACAAAAAAAAAATTCATTAAAGCAATAAAACAATGTCTTGAAAATAATAGAAACGATTTGTTTGAAGACATAATGGAACACAATGCAATTAAATTCAGTGTGACCAAGAGTTGTAGTTGTTTAACTTGATTTTTTAATTGAAACACTGTATTTTATAATGCAAAAAATAAATGAGACTAAATGCCATCATTTTCAATGGCGATTTGTCTCGTTTTTTTCTTGACTTAAGACGAAACGAAACCGGTATGGTTCAACTTGTAGTTGTTTCATTTGAGTTTTTTAAGCTGTATTGATTATATCAAATGTTTTTATAATTTGAAACACTGTTGCTTATACTTTCAAGAATAAATGAGACTAAATGCCATCATTTTCAATGGCGATTTGTCTCGTTTTTTTTTTACTTAAGACATAATTTTCAATAACGAAACGAAATCTGTATGTTTCAATTTGTAGTTGTTTCATTTGAGTTTTTAAGCTGTATATCAGCTCATTTTATAAATTGTAGCACAGTTGCCTATAATTCCGAGAATTAATGAGACAAAATAACATCATTTTCAATGGCGATTTGTCTCGGTTTTTCTTGACTTAAGACAGAAGTGCCAAAAATGAATCGAAACCGGTATGTTTCAATTTAGAAATTCATCTAATATAAACTGAGTATTTAAACAAACTTAACATTGATCTCAACACTAATCTCAAGTACAAGCTGTAATTTATAATTATTAAAACTGTTTTCTAGTTCGCAAATTTTAGCTCTAAATCTTAATTAGAAAATTGTTTTCTTACGTAATTTTTCCTTCTACTTCTTACATGTGTTCCCAAGTGCACAAGATAAGATGTACAGTATCTTAACCCAAAACTACAACAATGCAAGACAACAGAAATCAACGAAATTGAAAAGCCTATACAAATTATTAGCCAACTTCACTGTCAAATTGCATTAAAAATTAATATAAAAAATCACCCAAAAACTGGAACAAAACCCAGGTGAATTTCAAAAAGTATGACTACAACTAAAAATAAATTAAATTAAGAATCTTTTTTAAGGAAAGTGATGGAGGTTGGGGGGTGTAAGAGAGGATCTTAATTTGAAATGAGCAAGAGCAATAATACCATTAGACATTAGAAGCTTTGTATAATTTGATTTTGTGCCCCTTAAATTAACTTCAAATTAAGAAAGAGTCAAGGACACGTAGAAAGTGAAGAGATGCTAAACGTTAATTATTAAATTAAGGTCTCCCAGCCCCCACTCGAAATACACAGCAAAATGAGAACATATTGCAAGGGCTTGTGTTCATTTGATTAACGTTAGGATCTGTTAATTAGAATTTTTTGACTTAGTAAGAAGAAAATATTTATAACTTGTTTCTTTTGTAGAAAGATTTACACGGTCACAGCAAATTTACAGCATTATTTGCAAAAAAATTCAATTAAAATCGAAGCCAAGTAAAGATTTATTTCTTGAAAATACATGAAAAGATATTTTGATTTAAAACACTGTAAGAAAAAAACTACAAGTTTTCAACGAGTTTTAATATTGTTCTTGTTTTACTTAAATTTGCCAAAAACAACAAAAAAAAAGTTTAAGACTCGTCTGTTCTTTTTACCAAGTTTTTTATACAGGCTTTAAGTTTAGATTTTTTTGATTAAAACTTTAAAAATGTTTTTAACAAAAAAAAATGTGCTGTACAGTACTTATTTTCTCTCCCTTAAAATAATTTTGTAAAAAAAATTGTTTTTCCTTGCAGAAACTTCAACCGAAAATCTGACGTCAGAAAAACCACTTCACAACTCAACAAGAATGTCAAAGTTGGGGAAGAAAAAACCTAAAAAAAAGGCCAAGAAAAATGATAAATGAAGAAAGTTCACCTATGGAAGGTAAAGTCGTTCTTTATTCGTAAACAGATACAAGTAAAGAATGACCAATGAGGCTCAAGATAACTTCTACAAGGTCAAAGTGATGCAAAAAAGAACAAGAAAAGATACCAGAAAGAAAGAGAAAAAAAAGACAATAAAGTTTCATCATCTTAACGTAAAAACAGGTATTATACACGATTGTACAGTTCAAAAACCAAAGAAAAAGCATTTTGTACCTCTTTTCACCTAAAAAGTCTAAAATTATCCACAAATTGGGCAAACGAGTTGTTATATAACGGCTTGTAAATTTCCTCTCTTTAGTTATAAGACTTGAGAGGCATTTTTAAAAGTTTACAATAGTTGTAATTTATATTTAGTAACATGCTAAACAAAGAGACGGTGCTGTAAAGTTTTAAGATAAGCAATACGACCCTCTTCTTTTCCCTCTTCCCCCAAAATTGCATGTTATAAACACAGTGACCCAAACTTGCATAAGCAAAATGGTAGAAAGTGATGAGAAAAAACCTAAAAAAGCAAACCATGCTCCACTTTTGAAAACTACTCAATAACCCGTATTCGTTTGAAACAAAGACGGTGCTTTGTTTAAAAACATCCCCTTCCCAAATTTCAAAAGTCAATGGTATAAGAGGAGGAATAGACGGTTACGATCTGTGTTAAACGCCGGTGAATTTTAAGGAACAAACCAAAACAAATCGTAAACTTTGAGTATAAAATATAAATAGTAACACTGAGGTTTTTCTTACATGGCACACTGTCTTGTATCTCCCTTACCAAATAAAAACAAAGTTAAAGAGTGGTGAGAAAACTACTTAAAAGAAAATGCAATCAAAACTGGTAAATTAATGGTGATTTGTAAGAACAACGAAATTTATACTGCAAATGCTAATTAATTGCCACTTTTAGCAATCTAGTTATCATTAATAACTAAAAATTCTAAGCATAATGATTCAAATTTAAGACGAGTTTTAATTTATCAGATAATTAACTCGTTTAATACAAAAATCTGCTTAATACAAAACAACATTGCGGTCCAGAACTAAAGTATAGCATTTCCATACATTTATTTCCTGTTACTGTAACACGAAACAAAACCCGCTTAACACAAGGTTTTTATAAAAACAAATACAAAATCATTACATTTTTTATTTGTTTTTATAAAAATATTTAAAATTGCATTGTTTATTCTTAAATGCATACTGTACATGCATATGAATGCACAAAACGCGTAATCAAAAATGCAAAATCCGTTTAACACGAAAATAAATCTCAGTCCCGAGCGTTTCGTATTAATGGGGTTCCACTGTATTTCAGCCTAACTTATTTGCCAAACATTACCCAAATATTTAGTACATTTATATTGCCTTTTGGCAACATTCTGCACAACATATACAACTTTTAGTACATTTTCGCAAACTTTTTAACAAATTTTTGATACTGTACCATTTTATATATGACCTAACCAAAGTTTTGTAGAGACATTTTTAACAAAACAAATTGTATGGTACCATTTGGCATAGCTATACATAAATTACCCATTTTTAGTACAATTTGACACAAAATTATCAACTTGTAGCACCACTTAGTGCAATATAATTAACATGTATAATATTACAGTACCAATTTTTTGTACTATTTTGCACAATATAATTAATTTATACTATAGTTCCATTTTTGCACAACATAATTATAAGTTAATTCTATTCTTGTACGTTATAATTACAGTTCCATTCTTGCCCAATATAGTCGTAATTACGATTCAGTACAATTTTTTTTACATTTAAACAAAGTTTTAATAGTTTTCCTTCCATGTACCATTTATTATATTTTGTACAATTTGACTAACTTTCATCACGATAATAGTTGATTTCGTACTTTGCTAATTACTACACTATTTTTTTACAACCTTTAGAACCATATTTAACGCTAGCCTAGAACTCTAATGTAAAAAATTCTTCATTATAAATTCCACCCTGTTTATAACGTGATCTTAAAAGTACGAAATGGCAATCGAAAGTTGTCGGAAAAACTTGTTGAAGTTGCATTTATATTTGTGTGAAGCGAATGAAAATTGTTACCGTTTTCAAGTTAAAAAGCAGCAGCAGCTGGCGTTTTCATCTTTAAAAGTCAATTTCGATCTTATGGCATGATAGAAAAGTAAGAAATCCCTCTAGCGTATATTTTTTTGATCTGCCAGCGTGTGCGATTTTTACGATGCCTTTCGTATATAAATCATAGATCTTATATCTTCCCCCCACCCCCCCCCCCCCACACTACCACCACATCTTCTCTTTCCCTAACCCCCCTCCCACCCATGCCACTCAAAGTCTTCCTATTCGTTATTCCACATACTGTACAATGTACACCCATAGTGTGATTAAAAGTGGGAAGAAAAAAATCTGACGACATAAGCTTGAAAAAAGTTTGGGTAAAAAACGGTTACTTTCGATTCATATTACATTAACGTATCGAGTTTTAGGTTATCGATGTCATTTTATGAAGCAAATTCAGCTATATTTTGTTGAGGGATGGGGGAGTGGGGTGGGGGAAGGAGGAGTGAAACAGGTCGTGTATTGAGGTTAAAAATCCAATTGAATAGAATACAGATGAGTGGTACAAGTTAAGAAATGAGACTGTTGGGTAAGAAAAAGGGCGTAGATAAATATTTATACACTGTCAAGGTAAAAATTGCGCTACGCTCCACTGAAACCATTCTTCAATGTTATACTAAATAACAGAAAAATAAAAAAATAAAACTTCAACTTTTTTTTTTTTAAGGAAAAAAATGAAAAAAATAAATAAAAACAAGATGAGAAAAAGTTTGAAATTCAACGTGTGAACAGACAGTATTATAAAGCACTTCAAAAAGCCCCAAGCAGTTCATTGCATTTGGTAAATTACATAGATGAAAATCAACCACTGTGAGATTTAAACAAGACAGAATGATAATGTATAAAAAAAGTGTCATCACTGTAGTATGAACGCCCCTTTTAAAATAAAATTTAAAGTTAAACACGAAATACTCTATTTAAATTCATTCTTATAACTTCTAATTTAATATTTAAATTAGTTAAAAAAGTTGCTAATTCTTAAATTTTGCTTAAAATCAACCATATGAACCAATATTTTCCACCATATGAACCATTGATTTCTACCATTAGAACCACTGTTTTTCACCACTTGAATCACTGGTTCTACCATTACAACCACTCTGTTCCATCACTTGAACCACTGTTTATCACCATTGTTACCATCAAGTGACAAAAAAGTCGTGAAAATTTATACAAAAAAATAGCCATTGGAACTGACAAAAATGTATTTTCGTTCCATTATTCCAATTGAAAAAATCAACCTTTATTTTACAACGTTATTTTTACATTTCCTTATGGCACTTCTAATCTTACTGTTTGGCCAAAATTCTCAATAAGTTGAGAACCCCTTACATAACCAAACTTATAAAACACAATAAAGCACTTTTTTGTTGCAAAACATGCCACTATGTTTACTAAATCCACAAAAGAACTACTGTACTGCAACATAACTATTTAAAGAGATATTTTTGTACGTAACCAATAACGTTAAGTTTATGTGTACAGTACGTGTGTGGGACGAAATGTTTATGGCAAATTCCTAAAGCTCTTAGCACATTATAATTTGGTTAAAGTTACGCTCGAAAGAGGAGTAAAGAGGCAAAAAAATAAGAAAAACATCGATTAGAGAGAGGGGGTTTTAACAATAAAACAGTGGTTTTTGTTGTGCCAGTAACCTATCCCGTTTCAGCCAAAACAAGATGGGGCAAGGAGGTTAAACGGTTAGGTCCTGTTATGTATGTTTTGTAAACCAAGTGTTATCCTATTGCTCTTGTTTCCAAACTTTTATCTCATCTTTTTCTTCTCGCACACTAAAAAAAATCCCTCAAATTGGATATGCCATCCTCAATATTACCTCCTAAGTCTTAAAACCATCCCAACCCCCAAAAAAACACACCCACAAAATGTAACATGTTACAGTTTTAGGTCAGTTAGATTTTAGGCCCTTTCCTGAACTCCACGTTAAAAACGCTACAATTAAAAATGCATAGTGTGGTTATGCCAAAGTGTATGCATCAAATAGTATTTAAAAGCCCTAATAATTTATACCAAAAATTTAGTTATAGATATTTTATTAAGTTCCGCGTTACATGGGATTACTATCCACACATTGGGGAAAACAAAGGTAGGAAACACTGATTTTATTTTAACATTCAATTTGATTACTGAAACTACTGTATATTTCAATAGTATTATGAAAATTCGCTTTCTTTACTTTTGATTTAAGCTCATGAAGCTGCTTATATTGAGTGATTTTCTACATAGAAATAGAGATAATAAAAAACGAGACTAAATATCATTAGTTCCAATGGAGTTTTGTCTCGTTTCTTTCTAATAAGGCTAATTGTTTTATTTTTCAAATTTAGTTACTTTTTTTATTTTTTAAAAAAAAAAACAAGGTTTATTTACTGTATGTTATGTTAGTCTAAAGCCAATCTGAGCCTCAGTAGCTGGTACATTAATTTTCTACGAATACTAACTTCTTCAGTATTAACTTGGGAGCAAGTAAACAATTCCTCACAGTTATTATTCAAGTATGCAATTGTTCTTAATATTTCTTTAACTGTACCGTATGTCTAAATTTAATATTGAATGTAATAGGCAAACTGTACTACTTTTTGTTTACTTCAAAATAATCTTCATTTCACATTGTTGATATTGCCGAGACTGTTGTACGTGCCGCCACCGTATTAATTTATTAAATTGAGCATAATAACGGTTATATCCGCCTGTACAATTACTTAAATTAGAAAAATACCAGTAGTAATTTTACGTGTACCGAAAAATGAAACTCTTACATAATGTAACAAAGCATTTTTATACGTAATGTGCATGATGAACATTAGAAAAAGCCAAACACAGAAATAAACTCAAGTGCATGTAATTTTACGGAAATAATAAAAACAACTGAAACAAGCTTAGTTGCAACTGGCATAAACAATATAATTAAAAATAGTTTTCATATTAAGAGTTACCTGCTATTGAATTACCGGTAACAACAAAAAAAAAAAACCCCTATGAAAATTTCGAATATTTTCCTTTACATAATTTTCAGCACTGAATTTCAAGCAAACGCCCACCATTCTAATATATCAAGGACCCTACAGTTCATGTAAACTGCATCCCCCTCCTCTTAAAAGTGAAAAGATGAAATTTCATTGATAACGTCGATGAACGTCTTTTTAGATAAATCCAAAAGCTGCAAATTTAAGAGCTCGGTTTTAGGGTGCAAGTAAGATGGGGTGGGAGGAATTAGAAAATTTAGTAGAAGAAGCAAAAAGAAAATGGAGGTTTTGTAATTTATAACTTATGCATGTGCATAATATGTAGAGCACACGATGGCATTTCTATGTATTAAGTAGGTGGGATGATGGGATGGGGAGTGGGGGGGAGTGCGATTTCTTTTCTTCACTGAGAGAGAGAAACAAGAAACGTAATAAATGCTTTCCATGCTTTGCATTCCAAAGTAAATCAATTACGAGTCGCTGCTTCCAGTTTTCTCTTTGGTTGAACACATCAAGAAGCTAAAGCTACAGCACACACAGAGCGAATTTTCAGGGGCAGCTGCCATTGGCTCAACATTAACACGAGCTGTGCAGGCAAACTGCTGTTTCAACTGAATAAAAAAATATATATGCGCGAGAATGGAAAAGAGATTGGGAGGGAGGGAGGGATGGATGGAGAAAATAAGAAAATGAAATCTCGTTAAGAAACGTCTGTTTAAGGGTGTACAACTTCCAATGCTTAACCCACCCACCCAATTCTTCTCCGATAAATTCAAAGTTGTTTGTCAGATCATTCATCTTGGCTTTCAAAAAATGTCGATTTTTCTTTTTCTTTTCATTTTCATTTTAAGAAATTACTATAGAAATTCATCTTACAATGTCGATGTTATTCAAAGTATCAAAATCTAGTACCACATTGAATTGTAATATATTGTTTGGATGAAAAACAGTAAATAGGTCAAATAAGACGTACAGTAGCTAAATTATACTGTATACAGAAAATATTGATTTTATATAGTAAATTTCTAAATTTTATCAATTTAAATTGAAAAAGCTAGTTATGTATCTTGAAAAAGCACTTTGGATGACAGAAAAGTAGATTTCAGACATGAAAAACAAAACTAAAAAGCAATGACGAATTTAGCATCTCAAAATGTATTAAAAAAAACCAAATCTTATGCCCTGCAATTTCCAAATTTAGTGCCTAAAGTCTATTTCTGCCTCCATATAAAAAACACAATTTGCAATTACAGCATAATTCTCAAGTGCAGTACGATATAATTTTTTTTATTCATCACACAATTTAATGCAATTAGCTGAAGCGTCCTTACGTACAGAATATTTCAAGTAGTTCATTCCAACAAAACACACATCCACAGAGTTGTAGCTGTATATTACACACCGCCTATAACAAACAAGCAAAAATTCCCCAAAGTCATTATGGATATACCCCAAAGCTACATGTAACATCTTACCGTGTATTAGTTTTGAGTTGCTACAGTACAACACTAACCATCCCTCATCTCAACATTAATTCCCAAACCCCTTTTGGTCCGAACATTAATTCTCCGGATGCATACATACACGGTATATGTAAATGCGCATATGTATCCATGAGGGAAATCTATCCAATTGGATAAAGTAGATCTATTTCCCTCCCCTCAAGAGAAGGTGGGGATAGGAAACAAAAATGGGGGGTGGGTTGTAGTGAGGGAAGATGTTTAACCTCTATCTCGTAAACAACACATCCCATCCACTTCTCATTCTAATTTACCCCTCTCAGGTTGAGTTACACCTTTTAAACATGTATGAAATTCGCATATATACATAGAAATTGATATACACAGTCTATATATGTGTGTGTCAGGAAGAGAGGGAGTAGAAGTGGGAGACAGAGAGAGGAAGTGTGCATATATTTTTAAATAAAATTCATGTCACACAATGGGTAATATGTGTACGAGAGTGAGCAGAGCAGAGAGGAAAAGATAAAAAGCTGTTTGGGGGTTAAATTTATTAAGGCTAAACATTAAATTAAAAATACGCAAAAAGGAAGAAACTTTTTAATATATGACCAAAGCGATATGTTTTCCTAATGTTTCTATGTGTGTACGCTCTGCTGTGGTTGATAGTGATGCCATAGAAACGCCATGCCAAGGAGAATTCCAATGCTCGTTGGAGCAGAAACGGCTGTTAAAAAAAGTTTGGAGGATAATTTATCCTTCTGCCGCTGGCACCAGAAATAAGAAAAAGTCTTTTCCGCTACATATCTAAAACGAATGAGAAGATAGAGAAGGTGGTGGGTGGTAAATGACGGACTGATTCCACCAACCCAAAAGTGGGAGTTTTATTTTTTTTCTTTTTCAAGTTTTGAATTTGTGTGATTTTTTTGGGTTTGGTGTACTGAAAAGATGTATTAAAGCAATGGAGAAGAAAAGAAGTAAAAAAAAAAAAAAAGATAAATGCGAGTAAAACTTATCGTGTATATAAGATGAATGTTTACTTAAAATGAAAGTTTTAAAGGCAAAAAAAAATATATATATAAAAATCAGACTCTTTTTTTTGTTGTTGTTTATATACAACAATGCTTTTTGGTGAGCAAAAATGGCGACCGGTTTTCATGCATGCATAAACGCCATATGCTTCAATATGTTTTATTTATTTATGCGCTATATGTATAAATGTGTGTTTGTATTCAGTGGAATATTGATGCTATGTGTGTGGAAGAAAAGTTTCTCTCTGAAGACCCTTCCACATGGCTGAGTCAGAATTATAGAGGAAATCAAAGCGCATTATAATTTAAAGGAAAAAGCCACGCATGCATGAATACAAACAACGACTTTTCGCCAAAACTATACCGTGTATGTGTGTGTGTTTTCGGTGATGAGAGAGAATGGTGGAGTTTTGAGAGGAGAGGGGAGAATAGTTCCAAAATATTTTCGTATTTAACACACAAACTGAGAAGACAGATTGAAAATGCCGATAAATAACAGAAAATTCCATTTCCATTATTACAAAAGGCATTTTTTTATCACAAGAATTTATGAATTATGAAAAGTCATTTTTAGATTAAATAAAATTTAAAGTATTCAAGGTTTGTTTCAGAAGTAACAACAAAGACGTTTTTTCTCATTTTTTGCATAACTGGCAACACTGTAGTCATATGGAAATTGAAAACCTGAAAGAATGTTCAATTGTGGAACAGGAATCTGGTGTTCAAGAACTACCCAAGTCTTATTATTGTTACTTTTGAGACACACTTCGTCGTATGAGAAATAAAAATGCAATCTTGCCTTTTATTATAATTTCTATTCCATTATTTAACAAAACTTTAATAAATTAACTTTGATGCCTTATTACAATAGCTCGCATAATAATAAGGCAGTGTGAAAATAAAGGTCTTTTCATAACACGTTCTTCCCCACTACTAAAAAAAGCATTTTCAAACAAATATACGTGTATACAAGAAAATGCAATTAATTTGACAATGAAATTTCATCACAAGTTCACAACCGCCACCACTGACTCACAATGGAAGGTTGAAAATTTATGGTGACAGTTTATTATGATATTTATTGTTATATTTTTAAGTAATGAGCATTTCTTTTCTTTTATCATTCTCCTAGTTCACTACAAAAGAATCCTATTTTGAATGTACTAACTCATGAATTCGAAAATTTGCTAAGAAAAAAAGTAGAAAAATGCCACTGCGTAAAATCATCAAAGGTGTTGCTTAATGCAAGTTACATTAAACCCCATAAAAAGTACACTTATAAGTTACATAGAAAGTGATTACACGGTTATATTCATGTTCACTCACTTTCACTTGGAAATTATATTATGTAATATAAAAAAAACCTTGAAAGTCAATGATACATTGATAATAATCAGTGCCTCTCATTCAGCGTCATTGCAACTTTTTCGTTTACTAAATTAGTAACGTAAAACAGGACTTCTGACAAGGTCAAAATTATGAGCAATTAGAAGATTGATAACCTCTTAAAGCAAAAACATGAAGCATTCGGGTTAGTACAATTTAGTTTTATACGAACATCAAAGTTTAAGAGAAGCAATGGATTTCTTATGACTGAAAATGCATAGCTTCTCATAAACTTTGAAGTTCTTGAATTGAAATATAGCAACGTATGTATAATCCAAATACAATTTACCCAGTGTGACTTCCTAAATTAGAGCACTTTTTTTCTCCATTGAAACAGATAACAATTATTCTTGATTTTCATCTACTCTGTAAAACAGAGTTCCTAAATACCAATACAACATCAAGTTTCAATTTACTAAATGTCAACAATGTCTGTAAAAAGCACATTATAATAACCATAACCATTTTGAAAATAAAGTAGATCACCAGATTTTGTTAGCAACTTTACAATGCAGGACTTCCAAACGAAGCTACAGAGTTTAACTAAAACCCATCAGAAAATATTTTCTACGCCAATTCTTCTTCTCTCCCCCAAAACATAAACTCCATTGCACGATTTACTATTACGGGCCATTTATACACCACAAAATGGTTATAGGCTTATAAATAAACGCAGTTAGGAGGGAATATAAGAGTCGTGATATGTTTTCAGTCTCTAGATAGACTTCCCAAATTGTAATAGACTGGGGGTATAGTGTAAAGAGAGTGCATGTTCATTTTGAGAACCGTTATTAGCCACATAAACCCAGTTTTATTTAGCTTTTTGATGCATAATGCTTACATAACAACATGTAGAAATATCACTAAAGCGACAGGCATCAACTTCACATAAACACAGCAATATAATAATGATATGGCATATATACATGTAGGTGGTGCACATAGGGATGAGGGGGGGAGGGGGTTGGGTAAGTGAGTATAAAGTATAACATGGGAGGGGAAAAGAATAGTTTACCATTATATAGGCCATATAGACTTTAAACGGCGGCCATTTGAAAAAGATATGACCCATAAAACGACAATTAAGGGGCGTGTACCTCTCCCTCCCACCCCTCTTTATCGCAGCAGACGGGAGTAATAAGATTCCCAGACAAGAATGGGTTATGTCAATCTAGTAGTGCTTTGGTCATGACCATGACTTCCAAAAATATATTTCCACTTTTATTGAGCACTCAATGGCAGGAACACACGCACCCTATAAAAACCTTAACTGTTTACGTGCGTTGACGTAGATTCATTCATTTTATACATTTACGTAAGGATGGAAAATACTCAATGAAGGCAGAACACTATGTTATGAATATGGAAAGCCAAATAATCACAATATCAAAAAATTAACTCTTAAACGCTACAACTGCACATACAGTAAATTGCAGAGTACTCAATTGCATTTTATGGCAGCAGAAATAAATAATAAATCTAGCCAATTTTTTTCAGTTAATTTTAGTAAAAGTAATGTTGACCGGAAAAATAATAAATTTGCTGTTGATAGAAAAGGTTAAACGTTTTATATCATTGACTCCCTGGTGGATTATTGGACGTTTGCAATTCCCCATAATATATTTGATTACATGAACATCAGAAGAACATGGCCGCCTCAATGGCCGTCGAGGGGCATTACGTCCTTATTACAGCCTTATAATAGTCATTTAAACGCTTAATTAAACCATCCACCCCCAAAAACGTTCACTCCCTTTAAATTACTCGATACATACAATCGTTGGCCATTTAACATTTACAGTAAGACACATTCACGTATACTAATAATAAATTTAAACAAGCAAAATAAACATCCAGAAGTCGCTGTTCATTAACATTTAAATAGACAAGCAATTAAATTACCCTAATTGTAGCAATAACGCTCAAAAAAATAATACGTTAAATAAGTCTTAGCTGTATTAATTGCAGTCAATAATAAAAACCTAATTAAGCACTCACAGAAATAACTCGTTATGGTGACTTGATGACTGGGCTTAAAACAAAGCCACTGAGCAAAAAGACAGAAAACAAAAAAATAAAGCGATAAATAAATCTAATTTAGGAATTTATATAATTATATCGACATCTATAGACACATATAAGCTGCTGTACAGTACAAGTGCAGTGTATGTACGGTGTACCAAGGGAAAAGAGGGTAAAGCTCGTGTCCATATAATTTGTGAAATTGCCATGGGGCCTAAATTAATGAAAATAAGTCGATCAACTGGATATTAAGAGCTAAGGGAGCTGAAATATAGGTGCATATAATAAACGTCCAAAAAGAATAGAAAGCGCCGAGGGAGAAACAGTAATTATCGTCACTTAATTAATGACTGCCACTATCACATAGTCACACACCCTTCTTCACACAGAGCATGCGCAGTACACATTACACATATCCATACACACAAAGCCACATAAGGATGAAAATGTATTGCTGATTGGAAAGGGGGGGAATGAGAAAAAAGCATCGTAGTGACCAAAATAGCTTCAAGTGGACAGTGGGGGAAGGGAAAAAATACAAAAGAAAATAAAATAATTTTAGCTGGCCAATAATTACGATGAATGTGACACCAGCTGTACTGCAAAAAAAAAAAAGACAAAGATAGTGGGGGGAAGGGAGATGTCTCTCTGGGTGTCATGAAGAGGAGGAGAAATATAAGTAATTCAACTGTGGGGTAATTTGTAATTCTCTCTCGCTGTTTCTTTGTGTGTGTGTGCACAGTGCAATGATATACAACAAAGTCTAAAAAGTGTTGATCTGGGTCGTAATATAATCGGATCAAATGATACTAGAGTCGAGTATAATAAAAGTCTGGAGCAAACGGAAATGACAAGTCACACACTGGGTGTCTCATGTCAAAAGTAAGAGTAAAATGACCGTCGATTGGAAGCCCCTCAAAAGCCCCACCCTCTCTTTCTTGGCATTTATATATATCTTTGAAGAGTTTCGATTGACGATAGACACTGAATAGGGATTAGCCAGATGGATGCTAGGAATAAATACAAATACCTAATACTATACACTAAAGTTTCAATGGAGTATACAGCCTGTATATATTCCTTAAAGAAAATATATATATCATTGTAAGAGGGGCTTTATAGTGGGATCGAAAACTCCATCGATCGATACAGCCAACCAGAATAAAGGAATGAGAGTTGGGAGGGGGTGGTGGTAGTGGTTGTGGAGGGAGAATGAATTCACCCAGATGACGACGATGATAACATTCGCTTTTCCTACTCCCTTATCGATTTTAATTTCAACTGTGAGGGAAAGTAAAGGAGAGAGAGAAGGCATGCCATGTAGTAAGATGAATGATGTCACTCCCTTAACTTTGTACACATCACACCTTATCATTCCACTTTCAAATACGGATTGTACACGTACATATAATATCAAATAAGCTATGTAGGATGTGTGTAGATACAGTATATGGCTCCTCTGTGTTATATGCCACACTACAGCTTATTTCTTCCATTTTCACACAACAATCCCTCTCTGTTCATCATAAGATAACTTTCAAAGTCTCCACCACCACCATCAGGAACCACCCCTTCCTGCTTAATCCTAAAAATACCACTAAACATGCCACTTGTGAAGAAAAACTGCATCAGAAAATACCCTCATCTTTAGCACCAAATGAATTCACATCACCCATAATACTGTGTATTTTTACGGTTCACAAATTCTATATTTTACAGGAAAACTGTATCGAGACTAAATCTTATCGGCTCTAATGAGGATTATTCCCGTTATTTTTATGTCATAAAGAAACCCAATGTGTTTTGAGGAAATTTAATAAATAAACAGTACAAAAGTATTTTTATTTGTGTAGCCGTTATAAATTAACAAATATCCCATTTTTTTTATTTAAAATTGTGTACCATCTTACAAAGTATTATAGTGATGTGAGTGGTCATTGGACAAAACGGCGACTCCATAAGCCATTTGTATGCGTGTGCGTGGTAAATGTAATTAAACCAAGTGGTTGCCTTTAATCTTCTTCCTCTTATATTCTTTTAGCCTACACATATAAACAGCATATGCTACAATCAAAATAAGTTTTAGGGGATAAAAAGGGTGAGTGATCCCATCCTTTCACCCCATCCCACCCACTCCCAACATCCTTTCATTTTGCACGTACAATAACGCTTCAAATAATTCACATGCACACACGCTAGCTAGCGCATAGTTATGCGTCAACCTAATAAAATTTAAGTTATTCTCCAAGGAAAACGCAATCTTTAGTAATCAAACATTTAAAAAAAAAAAAACATGAGCAAAAAATGCAACTGTAGATGGTAACGATGCAAATCATCGGTTTTGCATTACGAAATTACGTTACAGTTGACTCAATTTTGTAAGTTGAAATTTAAATATTCCTGGTGTGACACTGTGAGAACATGATCAATTTAGTAAGAAAAATTTTCTGAAATTACCAGAAGCTAAATTTTAACCCCAAAAAAAAAATAATTGAGATCGTAAAGTTTAAACTTAAATAAAAAAAAGTGTCTTTAATTACGTTTCACTTACAGAACTTAATAATTTTCACTGGCAAGAGAGTCCATAAATTTTTATATATTTTTAGCAATTATCGTGACTAGATGATATACACAAGTAATCTGAGTCCACCATACAAGAAAATATATAAATTTCAAAGCACAGTAATTACAGTAAAACAAAAATTAACCAAAAAAAATTGTTTTAAAAGAAAAAAAAATACGTCATTATAACTTGATATTTACGACATTCCTATTTTTGCCATGAACCAAAATCTGGAGATTTCTCCCCAAAGAGTCATTAAACATAGAAGATGGATAATTTAGCGGTTTCAGAAAAAAAATCCTCCAATGAGCTATTGAACGACGTCTATCATATAGTTACATAGCCAGCTCAATTTTTCCACCTCTTATTCTTTTCCAAAAAAAAAAAAAAAAAAAAAAGAAAGAAAAAGGAGCCCCAATCCCATATAAAATAGATAGTTGTCTAGTGAAACTAAAGTTCATCGCCCCTCCCACCCCCATGCACCGACTCAAACACTCTCATCCATACGTAATAACAAATTCATCATACTAGACATCTAATACATAACCGGCCATTTCGTTCAAAAGCAATTTCTTCACGCCCAGGCGTCTTATCTAATTGCTGTGATTTATTTCAATCGTTATTTCCAATCATCTGTCATTTTTAGCAAATCTCGCTCACTCTATTTTGCCCTTTGCATGAAAAGCGGATTTAGGAGTCCACTAACTCCTCCCTGGGTCAACAGCTCATTAGAAAGTTTGAGTCAGAAACACAAAAACCACCTCCAAAAGCCACACTATAACACCAACATTAAAAATACGATTGATAAAGGACATTTTAGGTCATTTTCTAAATTAGGACACAGAGTTTGACAGTGCCAATAAAGAAACGGGACTAAGTACTATCAGTTGGTATGACAATTTGTCTCGCTTCTTTCTTTCCAAAGGGAAAAAAATGCTTCAATATTGAAAATTACCATGCAAAGTATTTAATTTACAAATTTTAGATGTCTGAAGTGCATTTTGCAATACGCCGTCTCAATTGATAACATAATTCTGTATAAACTACAAACTTTAGCAAGAAAAATGCTTAATTTGAACGTCATGTAGTGATAATTTTGAATATACGATTTTTAGCAGCTGTTCTAATAGTGCAATGAACAAAGGCAATAATATAGTAGTTTTATCAGAATAGTAGTTTTTGGTCAGTGGCAAACTGCGAGAGTTGCTCAGTTATCTCCTAAAGATGTTTTGGTAGCAAAAGTTAATAAATGGAAAATCAATAGTAAGGCTAGAGCATAGAAGAACCATGATACAAATAAATCGTCGCAACCATATGGCGCACACACATTCACTTTCGCACATATTATACAGTAGCAACCCATACACACAATTCTCTTTCCCTTATTTGATTTTTTTGTTGTTGTCGTTGTTGCTAAAATTAAAAACACATTGTCACGATATAATATTTTAGCCAAAACTGAAAGCTAAAAGATAAAAGTGTTACACATAAAGTTTAAATTTCCATTAGCATGCATCAATTGGCCAAAAAATGCGCCGTACAAGTAACGAGACTGCGCTTGTCATTTCACGCAAGTTTACAACTTAAAAACGTTACAAAACCATAAATCAGCTCTTTTAAATTAAGACGTTAAGGTTGAGAATAATTGATATAAAAAATTGGCGCCAATATTATACTTTAAAAGATAATATGCTGAATATAAGCCTCTAATTAGGTATGAAAAAACCAAATGCCAAAAATTGCTAAGAGCCAAAAAATAAAAAAAACACCTCTCTAGAAAACATTTCATTTTTTAAAAAGCAGAGAACTGAACAAGTCATGAAAAAGCCTTCAGCTCTGAAAATATAGCTACAAAAATAAATTCAACTACGTCATATCCGTCATCTTCTCATAAAGTTGTCTATTGGCAAACACAAACAAAAATGTAGTAATTACACAAATACACGAGTGTAGTTGAAAGAAATATAAAAAAAAAAGATTTAAGTGTTGATATGCAGGGTAAAATTTGCCAATTTTAGGTACCAGTAACTTTTATTTTTTTTTAAAGACTAATTTTGACTGCATTGGATTACATGCTTCCTGATAAATATTTGGATCCTAACTAAAACTGGCAAATTAACTGTTTTATTTTTATAGCATTGTTTACTTATGAAACAGCCCTTATCAGCGAAATCAATTTCGTTAGTGTGCTAGAATAGAGACTAGAGAGACGACTATTATCAAATAGTCCATCCACTATAGCACATTTCTAAAACCGTATTAAATCGTGTTGTAATTTCTCCTCCAAATTGGTTTTCATGCTTTATCCATCTCTCCAAGGCTTCTTTCCCATTCCCACTCTCACTACTCCCCAAGTCCAATTTACGAGTTACAAGTCTCCAAAGCATATCTCTTATTCTATTGGATAGTGTTATTTTCAGCTACAGAGATTCTATACACTAAACAAAATTTATATTCAACTCCTGACAAATAATCGATATACGAACGAGAGCTAAAACAAAAAAAAAATTTCCCCTAACTCAAGACACACACACACACAAAAAAAAAAAGACATTGAACAATGAAACTAAAGGGAAGAAAAAAATTATTTGGAAATACAGTACAGTGTATATTGTATACACATACAGTACGTGAGTTTTCTATAGCAACAACCCATGCAATAATTTCAGAATCCATATAGAAATGTCAAGAAGTAAAGAGATAGCGAGCGAGCAAAGCCTCACAATGTTGGTGAATGAGAAAAAGAGAAAAAACCGCCACCAGGGGGATCGTTTTATAATTCAAAGCACAATCGCACATGTCAACCTTGTGATTTATATTAAGAAATTAATGTGGACGAGTGACTGTAACTGTAAGTGAGGAGTGTAGTATGTGTATCTTCACTGCTATAATGTAATAAGATGTGCTGTTGGCAAAAGGACCTTTCGGTTATCTCTCAGTTACAAGGAT
>JAAFCF010005748.1:2831212-2890540 GCA_013389785.1 Helicorthomorpha holstii
AAAAAAAGGGTATTTGTTGGCATTTGAAGATCTATCATTGTTGTTAGTATACGTTTACCCCATACGCACCCACACAAATTTAGCGTGCTTCTCATGACAAGTACATTTGCTTAAATGGCGATGAGGCCACACAGTGGGGCAACAAAACATAGCAAAACTTTTTTTTTTTTGACAACAAGCTGATCATTTCTCTTTTTTAAGACAAGTTTGTGCACGTAGATTCGTGACAAATAATTAATTTCCATCCTTCGTGAGTTTTAACCTCTAAAAAGACGTCCTATATAATATATTGGTGACCGACACATACAACAAAATACTAAAAAACCGAATTTATAATTTAAATTTTAAACACACAAAATCTCCATATCTCTTCTCATCTGAATACAAAATGTTTCCAAACTGAAAACAAACCTTACAAAATAGTTGCTTAAAAAGATACAACTTTGAAATCAGACACTACCATGTCAAAAAAAAAGTCTGTTATTCAAATTAAACACAAGAAAAAAATAATGACAGAACAAATAATTTAATGTTTTGTTATCCTGCAATTGACACATGATTAATAGCTAAATTTGTATATGGACCAAATCACATTCATCTCTCAATTCCTAACTAGACTTTTTGACCCTTCCTGCTACTTTTGCGTGTCAAAATTCCCCATCAAACTAAAAAAAAAACACTCCTTCATTTTACTGGTGCTCAATAAAGCAAAAAAAGTTGCATAATTCATTCCCAAACAAGTAAATCCAAACTCATAACAAAACCATAAATAGTCAAAAAAAAAAAATAAAAAAAAAATGTTTTTGACTAAATTTATGAATTTAACAAACATCTGGCTTTGGTATATTATGATGTATTTTGACCAATAAATTCACATATTCAACCCCAAAATCTGTATGACTCTATTGGTGTACAAACTTAAGTAAAACATGAATTAAGTTACCCAATGAGAACATATCTTTGGTACAATACCGACTTTCCCAGTTAATCTCATACCAGACTAAACAAAAAAAAATATAAAAAAAAACTGTCAGGTCAAACTAAATTACCGGCTTAACATGGCTGGGTAACAGCAAACTACTATAATGGGCAAAAATGAACAACAAATTTTTCAACAAAGTCACAGTACGGTAGGGATTAACTTTTCCTGTAAGGGGGGGGTTGTCTACTGGCACTCCAATCTGAATTATTCCCACTCCAGAATGACCCATTCCGCAATTTACATATAAAAAATGACTCATGCTTGCGCAGTATATTACAGTATATCTTTGTGTCCCTCAGTTTACCATCGAAAATGAGAATTGTGGTGAATCTAATTTCTGGTTCCTCTTTCTCTCTGTCCTACTCGAATGATAACGGTGCATAGCAAATACTGTAACAATTGGGTCCATAAGAGATTGCAATGTAGAGAGGGATTCAAATCCTATATGCATTTTTTAGATACAGACCAAAGAGACTTTCTTTCTCCCATAAGAGTACTAAGAGTTGAGGGAGTCCATATTTGATTATCATTGGTCGGAATAATAAGTAGATATAGCAGTGGTCGCATGCCACAAAAACAGATTTTTTTTTGGTTCCTGCTTTGTTCCTATCATTTTTTAATTCGACATAAACCGTAAAATAAAATATTTTCTCATTTATAAATTATTGCTTTTATGCAAGACCACAAATCTACAGTATAAGAACCTTTTAACCGATGATAATTAATTTGATTATGCAGCCTAATTAAACTTTATTGACTTCAGAAATACCGGTATGTAGAAAAAAAGCGAAAAGTAATTTCAGGGACAATTTAATTTTTAAAGTCTTTTTTTATTAATACAAAAAAATTCTTGAATTTAATGATTCATTTTTCGATTTTTGTTTATGCGCACATTATACAGTATTATTCTACCGTTGGAGTTGTAGGGAAAACGACGCCATTGTAGTTTTTAAAAATAGTTAAACCACGCCTACAACGCCCTCTCGCGTATTACTACGCCAAGCACTGCTCCAATAGCACAAAAAGAGGAGCGTAAAGTTAGCAGATACGATGCCAAACAATGATTCAAGCAAAAATTTCGATTATCCGAACAGTAATGTTTTACAATCAGCAAAAAAACCACAACATACACAGCATCAAAATTAGTTACCAAACCGCCAATTACTAATTTTCTTGGCCAATATACACCCGAAATAGTTAGTGTGAACTTCAAATGAAAAGAAAAATAGCCGTAAAAATCCAATTTAGTGTCTTAAGATAGCTAATTAGACCAGTAAAGCAGCATAAAACTACTTTAAATAAAATTTTCACTTTTAAAAACAAGTTTCGTGTCTTATAGTGGCCCGCCGCTTTATGGATTTGGGAACCCCGATTTCACATAATTACAATATCGATTTGAAGTTGAAATATTGCACACATAAATCTAACACACCGAGCAAAAAAATTAGCACTACATAAATTCGTTAATAACTTTAACGTGTAAACGACAAGTCATGAAATTGAAGAAGCGTGTTATCTCAATTCATTTATCATGCAAAAGTAACATTAATGCGTTTCCTATGTTTACTCTTTCCATTAGCAACATTCGGCACAATATTTTACGAGAATTTTATTTATAGCACGTAGAAGTAGTAGTAGAAGATGAAAACTATGTAAAAACGTATAATACTATGTGATTTTGTAAGTTACGCTACCTGCATGATGGATGACGCCGTTGATGGTGGTCGATTAGTTGGTGACATGACCGCCGTCTGACGGAACACCACCTTTACTCTGGTTCTGTTTTTCCTGCTCGTTTAACTCCTTGATTGCTTGAATTTCCTTTTTCAATTTCATCCTCCTGTTTTGAAACCAGATTTTTATTTGCCTTTCTGTCAGGCATAATGTATGGGCCATTTCTATCCGTCGTCTCCGTGTGAGGTAATGATTGGTATGAAACTCCTTCTCCAACTCCAACGTCTGATACCGCGTGTACGTTTGGCGGCCACGTCGTCGGAGCCCATTGGCACCTACGCAAAAATTAACAAAAAAACAAAATAAGAACAAACAAAATTCATTTTAAAAAGCACTAAAAATTAATTTTACTAGAAAGTCGACTTTTTGAAGTTTTAATCTTTAGTTGGAATTTCATTAATTGAATATCAAAGAAAGAATAATGGCCATGGAAGTTTTTTTTTTAATTCTTGTCACGGTTAAACATACTGTATTTGACTTTTTAAAACAAAAATAATCATTTCAGCAGCTCATTTTAGTCGTTAAAAGTTGGTTTACGTGTTTTACAAACCGAATTTCAAGAACCACTCAAACGTTGAGTACTAAAACTGCTTTAATAAGTGACAATTTTTATGACATAAATGACAAATCTAACCATTTTAAAGCTACTTTTCGAATCTCAAAAGATACTTTTAAAACCTTAAAGATACTTTTAAAACCTTAAAGCTACTTTTAGAACCTTAAAGCTACTTTTGGAATTATAAAACTGCTTTTAGAACCTTGTAAGCTACTGTTTTTTGTGCTTCATAACTAATTTAGGTACTTGAATGCAAAATTTAATTTTCCAACTTCAACTTCCTTAGTTCTTAAAGCAATTCAATTCTTGACATATCCTAAATTCTAAAAAGAAACAAGAATTATAAAATCTACATGTTCCTGCTTCCCCTACTACAGTTCATTTACATTTGTGCATACAGCAAACTGACAGATAAACAGACATGAAGTTTTATTACAATTCCGACACTGTGTTAAATCAATTTTATGATTTTCGCCTTCCTCCCATTTCTAGTGTGTTTCTCCATGCAATTTCCATATCCCCATCAGCTTTAATTTTAACCGTCAACTCAGCATTACGAATGCGTTCAAAGTGTTACTCTTTTTTTTGTTGTTGTTGTCAGTACTGAGTACAGTAGTAGGCAAATAGGAAAATCAATGACAACTTAGATGTAAACGCCAGCATTTTTCTATATTTTGTTAGCCAGTTTATACAGTATAAATGCGGCACAAAAAGCCATTATGAATTCAACGCCATGTTCGGATGTGTGCTGCAAATTAAGGGTAAATGGGCTGAGTGCCAAAGTATGATCCTTACAGCAAACGAAAAAAAAAATATATATATACATATAAAATAATCACAAAGGAAACAGATAAAAAAAGGATTGCTTCAAAGTAACATCGGAGCATATCAAAAGTAGCATAAAAAAACAACAAAAAAATAAATAAAAGTTTCTCATGAGTACACATCACTAAGTTGACTCTTATCAATGGCTGATACTTTGTTATCAATGTTTTTGTCAGACGGCTAATTATTAACATCAAATAACCCTCATTTTTACTTCAATTTACAACAATTTCCAACTGTCTGGCTCCTACAAAAAGCTAATTATTGAGCACCAATTCAAACATCAACACAGAAGTAAACACAAACAACATCTGTACCGGTATATCAACTCAACATAAATGACTGAAATTTTAAAAGTTAAAATCCTCTCCTCTTTTTTTAATTAATCTGTGGTTCAAACTACGTAACAGCTATTATGAAATTCCAATTTTTTACTGCCAAATACATTATATCTTTGGCAGAAAGGCCGACGCCAATCGCCAGCTGGCAACCTGTTTAGTTTTTAATGAGATTGCATAGACATAGTAGCTATAAATCGAACAAGGAAGTCAGCTGCATTCAAGCAACATTATACTCTTTAAGAACTCCTCATACTATTACACTATTAGTTAGTTATATCAATATAAAATAATAATGATAATACCAACAAAAAAAACAGCCAATAATTTCATTTTAAGTGACACATATAATTGTCCTCAATTAAACTATCACTCAAAAAATTCAGTTCTTCATTCTCAGAACTCTCATGTTTCAACATTAATTTTAACTAATTTACTTACAAATAAATTGCATAAAAATTCATGATTCAAACTCACTATTAATAATAAATCTAGAACCTCAATTTCAAAAAGCAATAATAAAATAGAAAGCTCAAACCATTTTCAATTTTATTCCCTAAAACCATTTCAACAGATGGCTTAAAAAGCTTTTGGTCTTAATAAATCAAAAACAAAAATCCAAACTGATGTCCATAGCAGTTTCTAGTGTACATGTACATCCATTTTAAAATGCAGTTGTATAGCAAATATGCAGGTAAATATACAATAACACATACTGTATAGTGAGTGGCAAGTTTGTTAAGGAATCTTTTATTTTATTTATAACCCCTCTCCATCCTTATACTACAGTGCACAGTATGTTATATCTCGTATACAAGATATGGCTGATCTACTTTGCACTATCCGCGTCTCCTGTATACATTTGAAAGATAATAGAGAATTCTTGTAGATTATAAACGGATGGAATGTGCATCAAGGGACACACAAGTAAAAAAAAATTGTGTTGGAAAAAAAAAAAATTGGAAATTCAGGGGGGTGGAAGAAGCAAAGAGAAAGTTGAGGGAATTGAGAACTGAAAGTAGGCGGTGAAGTGGCTATGCTTTTATAATAGAAAATTTCTTCACTGGCTTCAAAAAATACATGTTCATGAAACGGAATTAAAGTACAGTATTTTTGCTGGCGTAATATAGTGTAGAAATTGGAAAAAGGAAGAAAAAGATAACTGATAGAAGTGAATAAAAAGAAGGGGAAAAGGGGGGCGGAAGTAAGAGAGAGATGATGGGAGAAGGAAATAGCACAATAACTATCCATATAATATAGTGTACATCTTTTCTCTTCACGGCTTTTGCTTCCACCAAAAATTTTATAAAGATACAGCGAAATTTTTTCTATACATTTTTAAGCAGCCTCTGAAAATGATAGAAAACGTCACAATTTATCACACCCTCATCCTTCCCCCTCCCCCAAAAAGAATAATCACAACTTTATATTATGATACTAAATCATGTCAATTTGTCGATTTTTGTTATTAGCACATAATTGCTCAAAAAGTTATCAAAACAAGCATTTTTTAGTAAACACTGTTGTTGTAGCATTTAAAAATACCGAACATTGAAAAAAAAAAACGATTTCTGCCTCATTTGCTTTGGCACTTTTACTTTCCACTCCAATTATTTCTATATTGCTAATGCCAAAATTCAAAGGCGTAGTCAACCCACTGAGCATGCGCAAAAGCCCATCAACACAGTGCGTATTCAAATTGTTTATACTGCGACTTGTGAACAAACAAAAAAAATTTAATTAAAAATATTAATTCTGATATTTAAATCGCATCTATAAATTTTAAATTCAATTTAAGTTGGGATGTTAGAAATTTTTTTCACCCATTAACTTTTGCCACATTAATCACAATTTGGCCATATTCCAACTGTAGATAGCGTCTGCCAAAATAATGAGCTTTAACTTAATGAATACTATTTGAGTCAGTCATTCTATATAAAGTGTAAACATTGAAAAGTCAAACAGTTGTCCCATTATATAAAAAAGCCAAGCTAAAAAAATTAACAAAATGCGCATGACCCAAAATCAAATCATGCGATTTTAAAATTCATACATTGAAAACTTGGAAAAACATTAACATTTTAAATTTAATACTGATAACAAACCAATTACAAAGCAATATCAATAATCATTTCATTAAAGAATTAATTGCACTCAATGTCATAAACGATGATAATAAATCACACTTAATATAATGAGAATGTCGTTGAACTGATTTAATATTTTCATTTTATAATATACTGTACATGGTGCCCCAATATTAGAAGAAAAAAGAATTTACGGCACCAAATATGACATTTAAAAACACCATGAATACTAACGAAAATAAAAGACAAATCGACAGTAACTTATCGATACGAGTCTATCAGAAACAAAGTGGACTAAGTCACATTTTCAATTTGAAATAAAAGACTGTCTGGTTACCAGATGTAATTCTTTAGTTAACAGTTCCTAAACTACAACAAAAACACACGTAAGCACGTTTTCAGTTGGTAAAAAAACTCTTATAATTGTTTTTTAATTTTATTATTAACCTACATTTTTAAAATTAACTGGCTTTTAAAATACCTAATTTGCATATCTTTTCAATGAAAACAGTCATGCGTATTGCTTTACAGATACTGATTTGGTTGTTCTTATTGTTTTCCTATTATTTCATTTATTTTTGCTACATGATAACAGCTGCTTATTTATTTAGTTGTGCAACTAAAATAATACTTTGTTGAATGAGTGATATCGTTGATAGTTGTAAATAAACACATTGTAAACATTTTGACAAGGAAATGAGGAAAACTCTGCAAACACAAGAGCTCTCTCACTCCCATACAAGTATCTTGTCATCGGCAGTCAAAATGTGATATAACATTTTACAATCAAGCTTTTGCAACAACAAATCAGTGGAGGAAAAAAAATCAACTTAAAATAGTCTCATTTTTTAATCAAAATACGACTACGCCTAACATAAATATTCAAGCACAACTATCACTTTTTCAACAAAAAAAAAATTTCTTTTTGCTTTTAATATATCGACTTTTAACGTATATAACTGTATTTTATTGCTCTCTTCAAGTAACATAAATTCTAAAATTTTTCCAAAAAAGAAAGAAAAAAAGTAATTTATGTAATGCTAAAAGACGCCATTGTTTGACAGTGACAATACAAAATTAATTTAATGCCAATTAGTTTTTCAAATTTAGTTAAAACCAAATGGAGTGACTGAAAACAAATCAATATTAGAGTCTTGAAATGTCCACAATATTTATAAAAGTAAAATCAACTAGATGAAAACTAAACCGACTGTTCAGTTAACCATTACAATTAAAATCCAAATCAACTCATTAAAACAAAATAGTCATTCGTTCATATTGGTGCTTTAATGCATCCTAGTTAAGGTCCTAAATTCAATTATATTAAGTATGCGTTCATGTTGGCATCTCGTATCAAATTTTAGCAACTTTAATTGCACTAAATATAGTCTTCTAAACTGTAGATCAAAATTTTCAAATTTGGTAACACCTTCAACTCTAAATAATCTACTTGCTTACCAAGTATTTACTTGCTTTATTATCAAAGCCACGAATTTATCACACGTAGCACGCAATTTTAATATACAAACCCTCAAGTTTCTTCAAACGTAAAAAAAGCCAAGCGTTTTAGCAATTTTCAATTACGGTGCAACTTTTTCACTCCATGCATCCATCCATCCCCAGTAGTACACTCGTATACAGTACATATCCCACGCCTAATTTAACTAAAAAGTAATTTACTAAGTACGCGTTTATCAACTCTCTTTTTATACTTCAATACTACAATTGCTTTAAATGGGAAGGGATCCACACATACACACAGCAGCCAGTCTTTCCAGTAAGTTCCTGCTATGCCACCAGCACTTTTCCACCAAATAAAATACTAATAAACAAAGCAAACAGAAAGTCTAATGTATTTAGTAAAAAGACGAAAAGAAGAAAAAAAAGCAACAAGAAAACACAGAAAAATGTGGTGCTTTGTGCTAAGATATCTTAAAGTCGTTTAATGCAGCAGTAAATTTGAATTGACGTTGGGGTTGGCAGAGTACATAACCGAGTACAAACGTTAAGAAAGGCGGAGAAAGATATATTAGGCGCACATTAATTAAAATATTTTTCTCCTGCTGGTTGAGGCCCCTACGAAACCCATCCTTTCGCTTTTCTAATAACTTTCTTCGGTATAACTTACATATACCCGTGCAACTGAGAGATTTATCATCACATACTATACTGAGTATAATTGAAAATTTTGGTGACAACCTCATCCATCAGTTGAAAATTATCTCGCTTTTGCGCTGGCGTCAATTGAAACTCATTTATAACCACCCACTATTTCCAATCCATATCATTTTTAATTTCAACATTTCACGCTCAACGTAATTTAACCCGTTATTCATTACCATAAACCGATTTTCATTTTAAAACACAGCCGTTATGCGTCACGTTTTGCAACGTAATAAAAATTAGCTAAAGTCAACGTAAAAATTTCAAAATCTTTCACGTTAAATTTTATATTGGGAAAAAATTACTTAAATCACGGAATGCCAAGTTGATTTTTTATTGAGTAAAGGCCAAGGATTTTAAAATTTTAGCGTGAGAACAATATCACCAATGTGAAATAATTCTTTCAACTCCCTAATCTTAAAAAAGAAAAAAATTTCAAGATTATGGATACATACTCGTAATACGGTACTTTATTGTATTTTATAATGTAGTTGGTGAGAAACGTGCAAGGACACACAAAAAAAAATATTCATGTATATACACGTATACCGTATTTGATTTGAAAAACAATTTCACAATAAATCACATTTTAGATTTTTGTTAAAACAAAAAAAAAAAAAATAAAGAAAAGAAAAGAAAAATTGCAGGAGAATAATAGTTGAAACTTTCTCTCTAAATTTATACATTTGCAAGGTGCTCGTGTAAGTAATAGTAGGCACATCATCATCGTAAATCATCCAACTATAGAAAATCCTAACATTCATCCATTTTGAACACGCTCGACCGCGTTCAAATACTTTTTTCTTCTTCTTTTTCAGATTCGCACAACATGGAACTTCGCACGCACAATTCATAAATCATAGTCCCCACCCACACCCCCGACCAACCAACACTAAATGTGGCACGAGTACCATTAGAAATGCAGTTTAGACGCACTAAAATATTAAAGCCACACACAAACATACGTACTTTACAATGTAATGAACCCTTATCAACAAATGTAGCAAGTCAATCGACCAATGAAAGCTTTTCAATAGTATTTACACTAAATCACTAGTTAGAAACCTTAATAAAGCAAAACAAGAGAAAAAAATACACCATCTCATTCTTCTTTGTGCAATTTATAACATAAATTAAGAAAAAAATGTCACTTTTTAGCAGAGAGAATCTGTCTAACATTTGTAAAACATGTTGAAAAACAATGTTAAGTTGTTAACAGTGTTTGCATGTCAGACTCTAAAATAGATTGTTTATCCGTTATGTGCTGCCTTGACAGCAAAACGGGCAACCTAAAAATAAAAAAAGCGACATATAAAACAATAATAAAATATATAGGTCAGAATATAATGAAAAAGCTTTGAGTAAAAGTATATCCAAGAGTATTTTATCATCGTCTAAATACGTCGTGGATACACTGAAGTTCTTACGCACATAAATACATCTCGAATGAATGTGGACATTTCATTTTCTCAGCTTATTTATGGTTATTGATAACAGGCTTTTTCTAAAGGCGATAATTCAAAGCTAGCTAGACGCGCACATAAGATGAGGATTACAAGAAAATACATTCGAACACAACATATACACAAAACCTATAGAAAATCATTATTATTATCCCATTCCCCCCAACACACTGAATAAGACACATGTACATGTAGAGTGAAAGAGTGGTATTGGTGTAGTATTGTAGGCTTTGGGTATCTACACACGCGTATATATTGTACATTTGGTAGGCGTTTATATTGGAAGCACAAGGGACTTTGTGTTGCCATGTACTTTTAAGAATCCTTCCGTATCAAATACACTAAGCAAACGCCTTTTACCCATTAATAAGAATTTATATTCTCTGCTGTAAATTTGCACCAATGCTAGTGTGTGTGTGAAAATAAAGTAGAAAAAAAAGACATGTATTTTTGGGAGACTCTAACGAGAGACCCCTAAAGTTTTTTTTTTTCTTCTTCTTATTCTTTAGGCAGAGGAAGTGGGAGAAATTTTTTTAGTTGGGAGTTCAGAGGGAATTGCCACCATGTATGTGTGGCAGTAATTTACTGCAATTTCCGGAGCTCCAAAATAAAAATCTTCCTCCAAATTCAAACGCTGTGTGTATTAAATAGCTTCTGGTTATGTGTGTGTATGTTTGTGAAACACTTTGAGCACACCAAGTTAAACGTGTAAACACACCAATACAAATAAATTACTTTTCTATTGCACGACCAATACTTTTCCCAAACAGCGAAAAGTAAATGTTATTAAGTTGATAATTCTTAAAAGAAAAAAGAAAAACCAATAAACGTTTCTAAAAGCAAATTAAGGAATAATATATCGCTTAACACGGTACTATATCAACCTAAAATTATTGTTTTTATTTTATACAACAAAACTTTAATTTTAATTTGAACTTTTTAAGCTTTCTGTAATTAAGTTTGCAGTTTGGTGACTAATACTCAACATAAGGCGCTTGTCGACTATTAATATTTTAAATAAATTCCCCATTGTATTTGGTCGCACTCTTAAGTTTAAGCTTACAACTCAAACCTCCATTCTAAATTTATTCAAAAAATTCGAATATTAAGCTACTGGGGTCAACTGATAATACCCATATCAAAATTCACTCTCATTTTCTCAGCAAGGAAACACTATCAGTCATTGATTTGCATTTTTACGAGAGTTTCTGCATCCAAATTACTCAATTGTTGAAGGAGGAGTACCGAGTGTGTGGATAAAAAAAAAGCCTGAGACACATTATGCGCACGCGCTGTGGACTTTTAATGAACGATTCACATGATTACATTATCAGAACTAGAACCTCAAATTCCTCTTCTCCCACCCTAGTCACGAGCATAATATATTTCCACTGTATTTTTAAAATCACAAAACTCGCCGCACTTACAAGTACATTCGTTGCAAATAACCCAATGAGAAAGACTTCATCGACCACAACCGCCTATACAAAAGTCAATGCATTCCCCTTAACTTCATAACAACGCCTACAGAAAAAAAAACTAGTACTAAACAGTTCCATTCGCACAACCCCTAAACCACTCATAATCTCTACACTATTACTTCACTAAATATGAACAACCACAAATTAAAATTCAAATCTGCTAACGTAAATTTTAATAAACTAAACTATCTAAAGTGTTGTCTGCACGATAGACATAAAAATTCAAAATAAAAACATAACCGATTAATTCAAGTTATTTCCTGTTTAAATTCAACACCAACTACCTTTCAGTTCAAATTAATCATTTTTATTTTAATAGTCACAAGCATTCAAAGTTATAGGTGCAGTGAAGGTCATTAACTAACTTACCGTAGTTAATATAAAAAAAATAAATAAACAAGTTTTGAAATGTTAAATAAAAAGTATTATATGCAAATTTAAAAGCTTATTTCACAACAATGTTATCGTGTGATTGGCACTGCCAATTTGCCAAAAAAGGCAAAATATAATAAGCAGCAGTTATGTCTGATAAAATTAAGTAACTTAATTATTCTTTCTAATTAATATTGTTCAAAATGATTGAATTAATATACCGAGCAACTAGATTTAGACCTTATTAATAATGACGACATATCGTTTAAGTCTTTTAAAGTTCCTTTACATTATAAATCAAACGCAATATGGCAACCGACCAAACATTATTGCTTTATTATATATTTTTTAAAAAATTCTAAACAAAAAGCCCTAACTTAAACCCTGTTGTTTTACTGGCACATCAAACTGCAATAATCGATCGTATGTTTTTTGTTATTATAGGTGATTTGATGCATGAAATAGCTCCCCTAGGGAGATTTTTATCAACATGACACTGTGATATAGCAATATTCAAATTACAATTTTCATCACGATCATTTACAAGCAAAAAATAAATAACTATAACACTAGCACAAATAAAATGCTATAAAGTTTGTAAACAAAAATGTCAATGAAATCAAGATTGAATTTTGCGCAGCAAATCTAGTCGCAATACAAGTTAGTTACAGTAAACAATTTGTATTGAATATTTAAATCACCCCGATTTTTATCTATTGAAATTGTAGAAGGGCATTCACGCCTGTTTCCGGCTGTAGCTCTACTGTCATTTTCCCAAGCGAGTAACCATTAGCAACATAATACACAAAACAATGATTTGTTAGTTGTTACCTGAACTCCCGATGACCTAAATGACTAAATCATTTATATTATAAACATTCTGTAATTCGCAGTGACACAATACAGTATAATCCACTTTAAAAATACTTTAATTTTTTTAAACAATAAAAAAGAAAAATGATGTATTAACACGACACTAACTCGTAGCCAATGGAAACTCTAGAGTTGTTAGTAGGTCAAAACATACAAGAATTTACCGTATCTTAAAAGGACCTAAAAGTTATTTGTCATTTACAAAAACAACAAAAAGTCCACTATTTCACTATCCACCCATCTTTCAAAATGTTCACAAGAAAAAAAATTCTCAACGGAAACTTTTACAAGGTTGCAAAATGTGACACACAATCGTATAACGACCTAAATTTTCTTTAAAAAAAAAAAAAAAAAGACAAGAAGTGACATTTTTTACAGTGGGTGTTTTGGCCTACACGATCACCCTCAAATACAACATTATAATATATGCAAAAAAATATATATACACAATATATAATAGGTCAGCTAAATCTGAACCATATAAAAAACGTTTTTTTTTTCTTCTTTTTTTCATTTAAGTAGAATTTATTTTGTCTTGTAAACAACAAATAGTTCTTAACAAACTTACAACAAAAAAATAAAAAAGTAGCCGTAAGAACTCGTTGATTTCATAACATCAAAGGGGTATACACTATACACCATATAATATATAACAACGACTTTTTTTCCGGTTTTTATTTTACGTGTATACATACAGACATATGTATACCAAATAACTGTCAAAATATATTAAATGGCCTTTTGAACCAAGTCTCGTATAAAAAAAAGTAAGGTTTAAAAAATGCTAATATAGAAAGACGGGCGTGTTAATGGCTAATAAATAAAATACAAGCAGATGATACTTTAGACTCGTATACACATACAATCTATATTGTATGGCACAGTGTACTGTACAGTATATCAAAATAAACATGCAGCTACTGTATTAGCAATAAGGGCACAGATTTTGAATGCATTTTGAAAATAAATGACAGACGTCGGAATAATAACAATATGAGAATAATATATAAACACGCATTTTTAAACAGCTAAACTACTGTAAAATAAACATTAAATTAAAATGGCCCTTCAATGTCAACATAAATTCAAATCCTTTGTTATACTGAATGTACTGATTTATAATAGAGTGGGTTTAATTGAAAATAAAAATACACACCGAAGCCCACTAAAGTAAGGGAAGCTCCTATAGCATATTTCCTCAATTAAAAACAATGTCGGCTCAAATGACACTCAAGGACGAAAAGTGGAAAGTAGAAATTCAATTACGAAACATTCAATATTGAATACGACATCTCAAATATTAAGTTTTTTAATTGTTCAGCAATTGCAGCAATAATTGCTGGTACGATTAAAATAAGCACAGCAAAATGCAGTACTGTACTTAAGTCAGTTTATTTACCCCTCAAAATAATGCTACTTTTTATTCAGTTACTGTGTAAATGGACCAAATTAAATTCTAGGTACTTTCTATTCTATATAGTAACAAATGTTGCTGTTGACAAGCTGAATTTCTTATTTATTATTGAGTTACTAAACAAGTCCCAAGATAAAATTGACTGTAAATTACCTTAGATGACAACACTAAACATAAAGAACTTAAAATTCTGTCACTTACAATAATTCCACTGTATAATGTAAAATAATAAAAATATTTTCCTAAAAATAAAACAATACAAACTGCACAGTTTTAAAATTACATAAAACGATTACTATTCTTCCAAGAGTCTTTCTTTGTTGTCAAAAAAGATCTAAAAAAAAAACTAAAATGGTCATACTGTATATGACATATGTTATGGGACTGGCATCATGACATGCCCTCCCTGTCCCTGTCATAGTGGGAAGGGGGGGTTACTGGATGGATAGATAGACCTTTAAAAAGTAAACGTGAGAATGCAACCCAACTACAACCTCAAAACAAAGAGGAATAAACCGACAAGTATGACCTGGCAATGAGTTTTGTGACACCATAAAACATTTGGCATTTCTGACGTTTCAAAAACCACATGCACAAAATGTAAAATGTTACGTAGCCTATAAACACAGTACACGTAGTCGCCAAATATGCGGACTGTTCCACCTAAAAGAATTTACGTCGAATAGGTAAACTGGATTTGAAGGTGGGGGAGGGGGGGAGTTCAAAAGGGGGAGTTGAGTAGATAAACAAGATAAAAATTAAGGGTGTTTCTCTCTCCTTAAACTTAAAATATACGTTAATATAAATATATATATGCTGTATATATTACGGTTACATTTTATGTGCGAATACTTAACTTTCTCTTCATTTTTTTACTCAAAATTATCACTTTGTAACTTTGGTGCAAAGTATGTGACACGTGACAGGCTTGTTACAAAATTCAGAGATTGGCAGGATCTTAATAACTAAAGGTTAAAAGTCAACAATTTCGGATAATCAATCTCTATCAGCTCCACATTTTCTTATTTTTAAAGACAGAAGAGTCACCACGCCTTACACAATTTAAAAAATGATCCATTTTAAATATCAAAACAGTAATCGATACCATCCATTTCAAGTTTCAGACAGTTCTGAATCAAAAATAAATATAAAAAAAGCAATTTGTACGTTGTTAGTTACACGCAACCTTAATTAAAAAGTATTTTTACAAATTCATAGTTGCACAGTATTTTTAAACACAGTCTTGCAAAACTCTCACCATTGGGCCAATGGTGGCTTTATATTCACATAGGGGCTCTTCATACGAATAATCCTCCACTAAGGATCATGCCCAACTCCCTCCAATCCAACTATTGCATAAGAACAATTTCTAGTCTAATCCGACTTTTGCTAGTTTCCCACCATTTGCCAGCTATAATTCCCAGTAATCCCACCACTCCTCAGTTTAAAAAGCAACCCCCATCCCGTCCCTAAACAATACATTTGTAATACCATGACATAACCAGCAAATACTTCGCAATATATTGACGAAATGTGCGCTGTCACATTTAGCAAATATTAATCTCCATGTAAAAAAAAAAACTAATATTCGACTGACAACTACAACTTGCAATCCACAAATTATTGTTGTTTGCCTCAAAACCACACTAATAACTTCAATGACAAAAATTGACGTCATTGCTATTGAAAATTAAAAGTCCACGTCAACACAAAATAGTTATTAACAGAACTAACCTTCATTTTCCAGCTCTCAAACAAAAAATGTAGATACAGTAATCTACTTCCCGACTTTCATCAGTCGTTTCACACCAGTCACTTAATATTTAAATAATCCAAAAATATCACCAAATATATATTTTTGATCATAGTCACACTACTTGAACATTGTAAATGCTACAAGTAAAGCAGCTCTGTCGTCGACTGACGTTGGCAGAGGAGCCGCAAAACAACGTACACAAAATTTTGAAAGCATTTAGGGGAGGGAGGGACATTTCTTTATATTACTCATCAATCAGTGGGTTAAAAGTACTTGAGGTTTTATTTTATAGCTACAGGACCAATAACTATGATCTTTAAATCCCTCCATTTTAATAGACACTAAAAAAAACAAGACTCGTTCAATGTGCCAAGGTGAGTGACGTAAGTATGGAAATCCACGACGTCACCACTACAAAGTGTTTTACTAGGAAAATGAAATCAAAGACAAGGATAATTCCCCCATTTCCCCCTCCTCAATGGCTATATAATGGTACCCCTTCCCCACCAAGAACCACCACTTGGTCTTTAATCGACGTCATACACTAAACATTTATTATTTTGGACGTGTCAGACGGTTGTAGACAATAAAACCAACTGCCGTTTTATTACTTTTATATTATGACTACAATGTTTATAGTTTCATTGCCAAGCAAGCATAGTTTAATACGTAAACAAATCTTTAAAAAAAAACCAAACTTTGTTTACTATTTTTGTGTTGTACCGTTCACTTTATTTATAGCTTAATAGTCATTAATTAACCGGTAAATTTATGCAGTCTATAAAAGCAGTTTATATCAAAGTTCAGTGAGTTTATATGTAATACTATATGTATACTCTCCCGCCTTATTTATTCAGTATAAACATTTCATAACACATAAGTCATTAATTGATTTTTTTTTCGGTCTGTATAAATGTATGCGGGCCCGCTAAAACCGATGCAAAGGCAATTAAAATTAGTAATAAACGGTCGGTCGGATGATTTATTTATAGACAATGCAGTATTAAACGAGATTTATTCATCGCGTATCTCATTTGATTCTGGGTCACATTTCATTAATCAGTATATTCGGTGATGTCGACGGTCTAGATACTGCATTAACATTATTGAAATTAACCTTAAGTAAATACTGTACTGTATGTAGTCACCGTTCGTGTAATAACCGCATTTTTACAGCAAAAGCCAAAATGCGTTTTGCTTGTTACTAATTAATCGTTTATACTACAAAGCATTTGAAGTTAATTAGGAGTTCACCGATAATAACAACATCAACATTATGTAAAGATAAAAAATACACTGCGTATGATTAATGAGATTTTACTTGATTATTTAAGAATGAACCTTCTAAAATAATATTAAGTTGCAAACTAAAGTCTAATATAATTTATAAAGCCCCTATAATCCTACGATAAAAGTAGCTGTAAATTAAATCAAATAGTACCAAAAAAACTAAATTATTATAATACTTGCTGCATTAAATCAAATGCAAAGCAACGTAATCAAAAAGTCGACTATAGTAAAATTATTAAAATTAAATAACAAAATATAATAAAAAAAAGCAAACAATACCTAAGAATTCCCTACCTAGCATGGGGTTGGCAACCTGGTACCGACCTGCAATTGCCATCCATGGGTAAAATGTATGATTTGCGCTCGGTTGTTGCGTTGGTGGTGGCGTGACAGTGACGCTATTTTGACAACACTGAGACCACGAACTCGGAGTTCGATCTCTGGGACTGTTCCCACTTGTGTCTGTTGTGTAGCCAACGGCCGAGGCCCTATGGCCTGAATCTGGACTACACGCGGCCGGTCTTACTGGTAACGTACCAGCGGCCGCTGCTGCTGCCGCCGCCGCGGCTGCTGCTGCTGCAGCTGCGGTCCATTGATTCACATCTTTAACGCTGGGGCTATTACCGTATCCGTTTTGATCTTTGGGGGCTATAACCGAATTAGACCCACTGCCATTTGAACCGCTGCCGCCACCACCACTGCATTCAGACTTATACGACGAAGTCTGACCATCCACCGTAACGCTGTTGTTATTGGCGTTACTGGTACCATTGCTACCGTTCGTTCCCCCGCTGGCATAAAGTTTACATGCAGCCGATTGAATTGCTGCTTCGTATGCCGCCGCATCCTGATGATGATGGTGACTCGTTCGATGACTACCACTACCACCGCCGCCGCCAGTGTGGTGATGCTGGCTGGCGGTCTGTGCATACGGAGGCACCGACAGCAATGGAAATCGGTACTGTTCGCCAGCCGCAGCCTGGCTGCCATAAAATCCACCTTGGTCAAAATACGAGTTCATCTCAAGAGATAATAAAAATTTGGGATAAAATACACAAACCAACGACTCAACCGTAACACTCTTTTTTCAAACACTCCCGCAAAAAAAGCAAAAAAGAAAAACAACGAAGAATGTCAGTCACGCGGACAGAGAAATAAACTTGACCGCATACGGGTTTATGACACTGTCACATAAAAAAATATACAAATAAACCCTAACACCGAACTACTCTATACTAAAACAATATGTATAAAAAAATTCGATACTACCCCAACACTAACACCACCATCATCATCATCATCATAACAATAATCGTCATTTTCATCGCCATCTACAGCGACACTTTGGTTACTAACACCATCACCAAATGAAAAACACACACACAAAGCACATCCCTCTCTCGATTCCTCCTATCCAACTCCCCTCGCTCTCTCTCTCACACACACACAACACACAATCACACTGTTTTATTTCCTTGCGTGGCGGATACTGCTGATACAGTGTTCTCAGTGCTAACTTGCTTCAAATTGGCCACCACACAACCATCACCACCTCAAGATGCTAACGTTGCTGCTGCCGCCACCGCGTCGTTGCTACAGTGCAGTCAGTGGCAAAATTGGGGAACCAAAAAAAAATTTCTACACTTGGTCGTCAAATGTGTTGGATTAAATTTGAAGACTTGGGTTTCTTGGCTCGTTGTATATTTTGTAGATATGTTTAGAGGAGGAGGTTGTAAGGGGGGTGTGGGTTTTTGGTAGGTGGTATCGGTGCAGTGGGAGAGAGAAAGAGACAGTTTACCATGTGCTAGAGACGTAAAACGAGGGAGTGATATAGAAATGGGAGGGAGAATTGGGGGCCCAGCCTGCCTCGATGAGTAAACACGCTTCAAGGACAACCCGGAAGGTCTCGATCCACCAATGAGAGAAGACAGCTCTAGCTTCGAGCCTGGTTGCTATGTTCTCGCTCACTCTTTCACGCTCACAAGACGTTACGTGCGTCTTGCGCTGCACTCTCCGCCAAACAAATTAGTTCCACTGCTATACTACAGTATTATGTATGTGTCGACCCAAAAGTATACACAGTATCTGTAGTCCTTTTACGCCGTGTGATCAAACTAATCTTCCCCGAAGAACAAACGTTGGTATGCCGAGCGGTGTAGAAATAAAAAAACGTGTTTTCTACCAGCTGGCATGAACACTGTCTAATGTTGCATCGTGCATACAACCAAATTCACTGCCATTTCAAGCAACATTTCTCCTCACTTAATAAAAACCAGCTATCCCTCACGATTCTACATCGTAAAAGCACAAATGAAACATTCCTATAGAAACTTCACAGTAGTTGACTTAAGGAAAAACACGCTCATTTATCCTTTAACAAAATACTTAATACACACTGTACCATAAAATAATTAAAACTGGTAATTATTACTTGAAACTAAATAGTTTATCAAAAAATAAATTATTTGAATTAAATTTACCTGACTTTCAGCGTTATACAAACAATGTTTTTCAATAACAATGTAACGTTAATGCTAACAACAATATAAAGCTATATTTCACTGGTGTCTACTTATAATAGAAAATTTTGTCAAGAAATAACAAAATATTATGCAAGGTGCATTTTCCACACACAGTCGGTCTCTACAGTACCTTATCATGTTCAACAATAGAAATAAATCCACTTTATTTTTTTCTTCTGGAGAGAGGAGTTTATTTAAAGAGGAAAAACACAATCATTTTTTGTTAAAGATCGAATAACCGAGACGAAAACCCTAGGAAACCATGTCCAACAAATTTCATTTTTGAAAGGAGGAACAAAATGCTTTTAATTTAATTCTGATCTTGTCCACTTAATACGTTGCTATTGTTATGTTTTTTTTACAGTAAAATTATTATTATTTGAAAAGAAGGGGGTGCTACTACTACAACAACAAGCCAAAAACCAAAAACACGAAAAGAAATAAAATTAAATCTTATAACTTACAAGTCAAAATAATAATAGAATTAAGGGCGGAACATATAGAAGAATTAGTTGAAGCAATAGTGAAGAAAAGCCGCCACAAAGAATGAAGAACTTAAGAAGATTTCCATAAGTGAAGAAGTAAAAAGAAAAAAAAAAAGGGTCGAGAAAAACTTCTTCCAAATAATAAAAAAAAAAAGTTATTTATTAAAGGACAGCCAATCCAGGCATTTCCTATTTACCTTTCTGCAAATTTTAAACCGTCCTACCTTATAAATATTCTCCTTATACACTACCCCCCTGACAAAAACTTCTTTACCCAACCGGGCCAGCCTTCATGTTTTTGTTTTCTTGTATGCATTTTCCAGAATAAGAAGAAAGAAAGAAAGAAGAAAAAAATACTTGACAATGCCTTATAAGTATTTTGATTCGCTAGCAAAGCTGGCATGTAAACATATTAACACGTACCTGTTCAAGTTGACTAACAAATTCAAAGACAGTTACAACATGGTCATGGTCTCCTCTCTCTCTTACCCCCCTCACCCTTTCTTTATCAAAAATTCAAGCTTTTCCCGCTGACATTTTCTTAGAAGTTTCAAAAGAAAAAACCCTTTCACAATGCACTTTCAGACTTCATGCATTTATGATGTAATGCCATCACAATCACAAATGACTGGTATCATTCATCAAAACGTATGAAAAAGTTTTTTTCAGCCTCGGTATCTACATACCATAAAATTATCTCATTAATCATGAAAAAGACAGCAGCAGCCGCAACTTCATATCTCATTTTGTTTTATCATTCATCAACATGTAGTAGGTAATTGACCACAATGCTTGAGACATATTTACAAGTCCGAATGCCTTTACTTCATGGAAATTCGTCAAAAATAACAAGTGCGTTGCCATTAAATCAGTTAGGACAACTTAAGACCAAATAAAATTGGCAAACAATAGAATATAGATTTATAGCAGACTAAAACCCAAAATATAATCATGCTGTACGTAAAATGGTCGCCCTGCTTTGTTACATGCAAGTTACTGTACTAAATAATTATTTTTCTCTATTTATTACTGCAAAAAAGATAAAATCTGGACAAGGACTCAAGGGGAATCTTTTGGTACCGTAATGATGCTAATTTTGTCACAATTTTCAACCGGATACAATTGCTACACAGCAGCTGCTTTACTTGTAAAAGCACATGCACTATATTTATTTTCGTCAATTCATATAATGCATTGTAATGGCACCTAAAACTGTAGAAAGATTTACTGACCAGACTAAGATGGTCGAAACTGATCTGCCACCAAACATATCAAATGCCGTCTAGACCCACAAACGTCAACACTTAATTATTAAATTTATAAAAAAAATTAAACTAAATAATGACAGAAGCCCACTCTAATTTTTCTACCTTATAATTAAGCAGAAAACGGCGTTACATTTAAATTAGAATTACTGTAACTCTTTTTAGAAATAGTTAAGTGTTTAGGGAAAAAGAAAACAAAAACAATAAAAGCGCTGAGAAAAATCTGTGTAGTAGTAAATTATATAAAATTCAAGACACGTTTTGGAAAAACAGTGAACAATCACGGGTAATGCATGTGTACAGTACTTCCCTTTCGACTGTGTCACGCACCATATATTTGTAGCACACCACACACGCGCACTGGCACTAGCAAAGGGGCTACATCATCATCACTGAATGTCGCCAAAAATAAAAAACATGAAAATCCACAACAGTGAGAAAAAACAAAATAAATTTGGCTTTATCTCAAAATGCATTTTTAGCAACTTGGAGAATAACAATAAAAAACAACAAACAACCAGCAAAAACAATACAAAAGTGGCAAATACAAATTCAGGCACCTTCAAATAATTGTTAGCTAAATACAATTATTATTAAGGTTACATGATTTGTGCCTTGAAATTTAATGATAGCCTACATCTCCAAAAGCAAGAAAACATAAAATACAAAAACAATTTGCAATTCAAATTTTGGTAATGTTAGTTTTGACATTTTTGAACAGAAAAAATTTTTTTTTAATTCTAAAAACAACAATCTCCCATTTCTTTGGCCATCAAACAAAAATGCTTTAAAATGTGTTTTATTTTTGCCAAAATAAAAGGAAAAAGAATGAAATAAATGGTTAAAACCACACAACCAGTTTAACCGAAACACAAGTCGGCATTCATCTTATTTAACATAATATCCGCCAGATGGCCTTTAGCCAACACGAAATTTTTTTTAAACATGTAGTTCACATACAGTGATGCCCCTTTCAAAATTCAACACGATGAAAAATAAATCAGCAAAAGGATACATGTGCGATGGATGAGCATTGTGAATCCCATCAGTTTTTGATGAGAAAAAATAAAAAAACGGTTTTTTTTTTTCTTTTCAGATAAAACAAATGTTTCGTCTTCAAAATATTTTTACAAACCAGACACCAACTCACAAAAAAAAATGGTAAAAAAATTACAAAAATAAAAAAGCAAGAATATTTATCTTTATACTTTCTACAAACAAATCGTTTCTATCAAAGAAAAATCTTTGTTCATCTCCTACATTGTTTTCCTTACCAAATTTAACGATTTTTTGACGGTAAAAATAGCAATGATAGTGGTCATGGTTATGATGAGAATATCTATTTGTTATTGTTGTATAGATCAAACAACCAACCAACCATCAATTCACTCAAATGTGAAATGTTCAATCATTTTTAACTGTAAAGGGACAGTCGAAAAGTTCCAGATAGTCAATTGAAACTGTTCAAAATGTTAAAACAAAAGTCTCCATCTAGTGGCAAATTACGTAACCGATTTTGTTCATCAAAAATCCAGCAGAGGGCAGAAATGTATAGAAACTGAAACAACTGTCGTCTGCTATGTGTCATCCCTTATTGTAAAATACATTAAACTGACACAGTGCACTGAGAAATTCCACTTTGCCAACAGAGGGGTAAATTACGCCAATAAAAGAAAAGGGTGGGGGGAATTGGAGCTATTATATTGTACAGACCCCCATTACCTAACAACACGAATCATTATCTTTCTCCCCCTCCGCCATCGTAATAAACAGGGGTGTTTAATCCCGTATAAAGATTAAAGCAGATTATAACCAATTTCATTACGCCGTTACTAAAGTGGAAAAATGATAAACATCGTCACTTTCTTAATAACCATCATTTTTACTTTTAAGACAAAAAAAGAAGTTTGACAAAAGACTTTGGGGGGAAAAATATATATAATTTACAAGAAATACGAGCAATTAAAACTGTACCTTTGGGAGACTGTACACTTGGAACAGGCTCTAATGGACGTTAATGGAGTCGGAAATGCCTTGTCCAAAAAATCCCATTTGAACCTGTGAAGTAATGGCAATATTACCATTAAAAATTTACAGGTGGCTCTAGTGCAACACTGTGAGCAATTTGAGAGAAAACACCTAATAATACGACATTTACATTCAATAAAACGGTAATTACATCATTTAGCATTGTAATTATCGGGAAATAATCATTGTAAAATAGACAGAGTTTGTAATGTTGATGACTTTATTAGGTTGTTGCTCAATTGAGATAACCCACGGCCAGCACATAAAAATGTTTTTGCCAAAATTATTACCCATTAAGTTAATTTGTGTACTTGTTAAGTAAGCATATTTATTAGATCCAAAATGCTTAAATAGTTAAATGAGTGAAAAGTTAATTAAAAATGTTATTGAGTTCAATGCCAATTTTTATCAGTGTTAAACGAGGCTATACCGATCAAATTAACACATGCATTGTAATATTTAAAATTAAGAGAATAAGTTTGCTATTTTTTCTTATTATTATTATTAAAAACCACTCCTTTCCCATTTGTTGAAGGTGATGTTGCCACAACATAAAACGTTAAAAAGCTTTTTATTTATTTTTTGTTTTAATAAAATACTAAGAGTTAATTGTAGCCTTGAAACAACTCTGACACAAGACGTGTTCATATATACACTCAAAGTGTAAATAAGGTGCAAACTTTCTTTCAGACTCTGAGAGAAATTACGAGCGAACAGAAGACCTAAATCATTATCTTGGCATCAGGTTAAATTCGTAAATTCTCTCTTAATGGACAAGTTACAACTATAAATCTCGAAAAAAACCGAGAAGCAGAGAGAAAAAACCCCATCTAAACACAACCAAAAAGATATGTTTATGGGAGAGCAAACCTTCGCCATCAAAATTTACATGTACTACTCAAATGATAACCATACTAGTTACCTAAGAGGCCACCAATCAACCACCCACTTTCTATTGTCCACAAAACAAAAAAAAACAATGTTATGGAAATTTCGTTGCCAATTAAATTCTACGAGAAAAAAATTGCTTCTTAAGAGAAAAGTTTTGCTTGCATAATTTTTACAAATTAAATACTATTGATTATCTAAACTGTAATTACGTAAAACATTTGTTTTTTTTCTGCCATTTACTCTTAGTTACTCTTAGAACTACCAACTACATTACTCATTTTCAGAACCACAAAAGAGTGGCCAGCTGAATCGCAGCCTAGTTTTCAGCTGACCACATACGTAAAAAAACCTTCATTTATATGCAATTGCATGTAACCACCCTGGCTGAATTTTAAAACAGACATCAATTTTCATTAAATTAAACCAAAAAAGTAGCACTTTTCACAAAACACCAGAAAATTACGGTTTAGTTGTATTGCAAAGCCGCTAATCAATTGATTTAAATTACTCGATCATGTCAATGCATTGTGTCATTAATATTAAAAGAGTTAATTCATAGATACTGTATCAACGTACAAAAGTGTATATGGTTCCCAAAAATATATACAGTATGTAAAAAGCACCGCGAAAATCAAATATTAACACGTTAATACACAAACACCTGCAAAATTGCAGTTTGTAACGGCAAAATGGATGGTTAATGACCGACTCCACCTGTGACTCACGCTATACACCGACTGGAATTAACAATCGGAATGCCTTTGCCTTTGTGTACGGCAATGCCAAATGAGTTGTTGATATTTCATTTACAATATAAATAACGTATGCTTTTCATGCATTATAAACGCTGCACGCTGAATACATCCAAACGTAATAGAAACAATCATTACAACAAAACAAAACAAAAAAAAATAAGGATTCAATTTTCACCCAAAAAAACAAAACAAAAAAGTGTCTAAAATACGTTTTTTGGTCCTTTGATTCGGCACAGTTTAGCAGCTGTAAATAATCCACAAAATGATTAATGACATTTACATAAACCGCATTTAAAAACATCAAAATAATAATAAAAGAGGAGTAACAACCGATTTGGGCGTCTAAACATAATCACCAGTCATTGCTGCCATAGTTACTTAAACTGCTAAACTAATAATTACACCCTTAGCATAAAAAATGAACTTTAAAATTCAGACTAAACTTCATTTTAACATATACAGTACAGAAACTAATTGAATGCGTTCTGTAATTAACTTTTAACTGTTGATAAATGCACAATTGACGCCAAGCACAATGAACCAGTTTCTATGCACAGTAAAAGCTGATAAATATATATTTATCATATTGCCATGAAATTATTTCATATCTTGAATTAAATTAAAAGGATATGACCTCCTGGAAAGACCATATCAGATGCCACCGCCGCCATTTGCTGCTTACACTTCATATAATTATAGCTTTTTAGGCGTAAAAAAGGTAAAAACAGGAACTCATAACCGCGTCAAATGATGTAAATTCACCGGTACCTCTAAAGACTTAAAAAAAAATAAGAGATAAAAAACGATAACCCATACGTTTATGAAGTCATCCTCACCAGTGTAAAAAATACAAAATAATGCGCGTGTGGTATGTAAAGTCATTAAAAGAGATAAAAAGCTAAGCGTTATATCTCAATTAATGCTCAAAATGTCGTCGTTTTTATATACGAAAGATGCGTGGCTTAGTTGGGGCCATTACATATTTTAAGTTAGAAGAAAAAAATAAATATAAAAGTATCAGCCACATTTACAGTTAGCTATGATTAACTTTTTTTTAATATTTTTTTTGTTAAGAAACTTCTTTTGACATTTACGAATGATAAAACTCATAAAACTGAGATTATGCTCAGTGGACAGATAGAAAGCAATTTTATGGTCTTAACCTGGTAATAAAAATAAAAATGGCCACTATCAAAAGTCATGCAACTACTGTGTACAGCAGCTGTGAAAGAAATATTTCTAATTGCTAATATTCTTCCCATTAGTAAGGCATAAAAGCATGGCTAAAATCACCAAAATTAGGGGGGAAAAGCAAGAAAAAACCACACATACACACACATGGGGTAAATGACTCATGCGGCGACATCTGGTGGACTACTTGCGCAACTAAAATAACCCTTAGAAACATTTTCATACAAGAAGAGATACAAATTACGAAGTCCTCTCTCTTTTTTATCACTTTTAAAATTGCCCAGAAAAAAAAATTCATTGAATAAGATTAGAAAACTAATAAATCTTCTAAGGGCTTGTCTGGCTGCAAAGTTATTGACATTTTTAAATGAAATAAACTGATTACGTTTAATGCAATAAATAATGAGCAGTTGCATAATTTCTTTAAGTAAACAAGAAAATCTACATAAAAAAGATAATGGTGTTTTAACGGATTTGATGATTAACTGTATAGTTAATGATTTTACTTAAAAACTCGTTTTGTTATTAAAATTTCATAAAATTATACTGTACATGTGCAACTTGTATTTTTCTATAATATCACTTTTCTTATTTTACTTGCAAAAAAAGTCTTAAGGTTTAATTATTATATGATAATTGGGAAAATTAAGTTATAAAATTCCAAAAAAAACTGCATCAAAATAAACATTTATCTATCATAATAAAAAAAAAAGTTCAAAGCTGATTTGTATCACACTATCATAATTATTCCATTCGTAATATTGTACTTTGTATAAAAAAATTACCCAGTCGCATTCCAAAAATTGCCCTTCTTCGTATTAAAAAAACAGACGGTTTCGCATGGAAAAATTTTAATTTAAAAAAAAAATACTAAAAAGTTTTTAAAAAAAATTAATTTTTTTGAGCCAGAAATGTCAAAATAAGAGTACAATGAATATTTTCTAGTAAAAAGTGAAATCTTCATTCTCCAGCCGGCAGCTTTCTCTCACTATTAACTCTTTGTGCACTGTTACAGCGACACTGCTTCTAATGACACTTGCGACAAAAATAAAAATGGCATCTTAACATGAAAATACGAGCGTGAAGTTAAGACGTACAACGCTGTCGGGTTAAAAGAAAACTTCAAACGACATTTCCATTATAATTTTTACAGCGTTACAGATGCAAAATGGGAAAATGTCTCAATTTAAATACATGTACTGTAACTCCCTTGTATAACGATATAAAAAGTGTTGAAAGAATTAAACCCAAAAAAATCAAAAAGAGCATTATGTCGGAAATAAAGCAACATAAGTTACATCACATCCACATTACATGCACTTGTATAGTATAAATATAGTTATATCGGCTTAATCTGAAGCATATCTAAAAATCAATTCAAAATGTATATATATTCCAGACCAATGCTGTTTTGCTGTTGTTCTCAATCTAATAAAAATGCTTTGACGGGTATATTTTTTGACATTAGATAATATAGGTTTGTATACACCTTATAATTTATATCTGGCTATCCGGGGGGTCTCCATTTAAAGTTGCAGCCGTCATAGTAAAAAAAAAAACACGACTCACTTTCTTTTTGTTCAACTTTCTGCTCCAATAGTGTGGAGAGTTGCATGACCCTGTCGTCTGCAACGCCACCAACCACTTCAACGCTCAACGACAATATGTTAAAAAGTTTGGCCTACCAAAAAAAAACTCTTTTCAAATATTGATACCAAAATGTAACTAAACTTTAGAAGGGCCTTTTCCTAAAGGGTACCTGAATGGTCATATGAATCAACCCCTTAAATGCAGCAGTTTAATATTTTAATAACTTACAATACATTTTTTAAAAACCCTGAACGTGTAACCTATGACTGGGAGGGAGGGAACTACAAGAAAAGGAGTGAGAGATCGTCTGTTATTAAATAAATCTATCACTTACAAAGACTAAGATTTCTTTTTTCAAATTTGTTGGCTCGCAACATTTTTATATAGATTAGAAATTCAGTGCTTCTCCATTCTTTCAGCTTAAAAAAGGGGCAGAGCCAAAATACATTTTCTTTTTCTGATTTATATGTGGATAAAGCTAGAGCTAAAGTTAGAGTATGTGAGAGAGAACTATGCAAAAGCTATAAATTCCATTTAGTAATATTTTAAGTCAAGAAAAGAATTTGTACAAAAAAATTTGTTGGAAAAAACGATTTTCTCATATATGCATATTACACTGTGTACCTCTTGCCTTACTAAATATGTAACAATTTGAATAAAAGCTGTTCTTCAAGTTGAAAATAAGCCCACCCATGTGCATTAACTCTTTAAAAAATGTTTAATCTTCTACCAATCCATTCACCTGTCACAAAAAGTGGCCAAAATTCCGCCCACTTCCTTAGGACATCGCATGACCAAACTTCACAATTATGGCAAGCCAGTGCAAAGTAGTAAAGTGCCATTATACTGAATACACTTAAAGACCCATTCACAAGTAGAGATCATAAAATACTGTACTTTTAAGTCTTTTAGAGCTATAGGGGCAAGGAACACTCGAGGTTCACCTGATTAAGTTATTATAATAAACGTATTTTCAAAATTTAGTACATGTTAATAGACTTCTTGTTAAATTTTACTACATTTTTGTAAGAATTAATACCCCAAAAAAAACCGATAATGTAAAAAGACAAGTACTAAAATCTCTTGAGGCCCAAAACCCACTGAAAAGTTAACAAAACAATAGCACAATGTTATATATTATTCTTCATATACAGTAATCTTTTTCTTTAAAAAAAACAAAAAACAAAAAAAAAACCAGTATTTCTAAGGAAAAAATTCAATGTAAAATACTGTATTAACAAATTTTCATACCGATTTAGTAATTCAAGGGACTCTTCTTCAACACTTGACGTATTATAAACTGTTGCTAATGATATTTTATAAACGCATAATGTTAAATTTTCATTCTATAGTAATATTATCCTAAATTTACCTGCATTTAAACTTTTTTAAAAATTTAAATTATCCACCAACGCGAAATTTCCAATGCAATTTTACAGTTAATGTGGCTATTATCTTAACGACGGAATAATAGATAAAAAAATTATAATTTTAAGACAATGATCTCATCGAATATTAATCATTTGTCAGACAGTAATTACCGGTATTGGTACATTTGAAAACCCATTTTCTAAACCATTGGGTTCTTTCTATATTTAATTACAAGTAAAACAATCTGATCTGTTAACCCCATCCACGCTATATTATTAAGTTAGTCTTCAATTCCCAAACCCTTTTACTTTTCATAAAAATCGAAAAAAAAAAATGTACAATATACATAATATTAAATCGATTTGGATTAAATTGCTCCGTAGGAACATCCATACAAATTCACCTGCTGTATAGCTATAGGCTCCAATTTGCAACGAATGAATCAATGTAAATGCTGGTTGGAAACAAAAATAAGGGGCTGATAAGCCCATTAGTAAAATGTACAAAAACCCATTAAACAGAAATACATGTACACATTTAAACATTAAAACCCTGGCGTATAAACACACGCATCCATTACGTGTGTTTAAAACCTGTCTGCTATAGAATTATCTCACCAAATATAATTGGTAGGCAACGTCGAAACTAGTACTCAGTACTCTATTGCAACGAATCTAAAAACAAGCACACGAAAAAAAAATTAAATAAAAGCCGAAAACGCTTTCTGATGCCGAGTACAATTAATAGCACTTAAGACTTTAATTATTTAGATTATTTCGTTCACATTGCTTATAAATGTTCAAAGGCATCTTTGAATTTATTACGGGAACATAATTAAAATGCTATGGATGGCATCAATTCAGCAATGCATGTCTATTGGCGCCACTCTTGTTTTGCAATTTTTCACAATTAAAAACAAAGATGATTAAAGTAACGCAGTGAGCGTCTAAACTCAAAATTAAACGTATAGTAAATAATAAAACATAAAAATATGCCATATATACAAATTATTAATTAAAAGTTAAGTTTTTAATTCATCTTTCTGTCAATACCAGTTAGCACAAAAATATTAATATAACAAAATTTTTCATTTCATTAATAAAATAAGTTACTCTAGTCTTGATTTAGTTTACAAATCGATGACAAGTGATTTTTGCAAAAGTGATTTGACCATTTTCAACACACAACTTCTCCTACTGTACAAGTAAGCTTATTATTTCATAAGAATGGCATCTTCCTCTTCATACATTATTGATTTTTTTAAAAATTGAGATGGGTTACTGACTTTTGAGACTATCTCCTTTAAAACTAAGTCCTACAGTATACTTGTACTGAATGTTAGCAGCCATTGTGATAAAACAGAGCTTTGGCTACTCGAGAGAAGAAAAAAATTGGTAACCGCATAAACTGACATCTCAGCAAGATGAGGGGAAAGTATAGTCCAAACTTCAATCTACATGTACATGTAATGCAAGTTCAGTGTAAGAAAAATTTCCATGGTTGACTCAAAAGCACAAAAGAACAGCGCGCCACTAAAGTTCTAGAAAGCATGAAAAGCTGAGTTATTAAACATTTACACCAGAAGGGACAGCCGACACAATGCATATCAAAAAAACATATCCAGCCAAGAGTAAGAAAAATCCACCCCAAGAAAGAATTTTTCAAGGTGAATTATTAGCAGACTTTGGGCTTTGCATCATGTTATGACCCAAACGCAGCAAGCAACCCAAAATTAAAATGAGAAAAATTTTCTTTCACTTTTCGTTATTATTTTAAATTTCTGATAAGTTGCAAATTCTCGTTAAATATCAACAGTACATTATGTATAATTTGACTGCTGCTTCAACAATAACCAGTCATTCTTCTTTCTGTGCTAATTTAGTAATTACATTTTTGTCCTATTTTAATTTCAACATAACTAAATAAGCATCTAAAATTACAAATTTTCGTTACTTTATCAAATGATAACTTGTCACCTGCAATCTAAAAACGTGTAAATTTGATTTATAAAGAGTAATTAAGCCGTCATAAATAACAAACTGGGTTTAGAAAGTATTACTTTTGACCCTATTTCAAAAAGTAATTTTAAATCAAAAGTTTACAATATTTGATAAATAGTCTGATTCACATCTAAAATTACAGTTGTCACATTTAGTTCAATTATAATAAAGTGTACAGCATTGCAAATTTAAAGTTATGCCCACAAAATAAATTCTAAAATTAATATTTTAACTCTTTACTTGATAAAGTATGTCCAATGCAAGTTTACTATAAAATGACCCACAAGTTCATATTTAATCCTACAGTATTCAACCTAAAACCTCTTACAATTAATTTTTGCTACATTTAAGCTAAATAATCTACGGTGATAAATATCTTTTAAACAAGATAACGAATAAATTAAGACATTTTTACCTCATATATTCAACTTAACAAGCGATTTGTATCTGCAATATGACATAAATATGTCAAATTATAGAAGAATATTATCTGCTAAAATAATTTGTGCCAGAACAATTTTCTATAACTTACAAATAAATTTAATTTGGCAAACAACTATACGATACTGTGGTATTATTTCAACTTTTTTAAAATAAGTACTGTATTAAAAAAGCATTTATTGTGTAAAGATGTTACGGCAACATTGATTACATGAGCACAAATCGGAAACAAAAATCCTCAAAAAAAACAAACATGATTTTGTACTTTAATATTTCATAATTCAAAGAAACACACTTGCTAACCTTAAATGTACGAATGTCACGTTGCGAAAAAAAAGTTATCGTTCAAGTCGATAGCGGTTATCAAGTCGATATAAAAAACAAAAATATATAGTTACAATTAATGAAAACGTCGTTTCAAACGATCAACAAAATCCACAATATTCCCACTTGTATTACGTAAGCCGCTTTAGTAAATCTGTATAATTTTACAGGTCATAATATTAAAAAAATAGAAAATTATAGTTATAAAACCAGTAATACCAGAAGCAAGCGAGTAATAAACTTATATTCACCTTTTCAAAAACAAACAAAAAATAATGCAAAAACAAAAAGCAATAAGAAATGTGAACGCATACTTATTATTATTAACTGTAGTCTTTTATAAATCTAAAACCCATAATAATTTCCTTACAAGAGAGTTAACTAAATGTTGTAGCAGGGCCATGCAATTGAGTGAAAGAGGCCTCGATCGTACAAACAAACCGCTACATTACATCGTTGTAAAAACTCATAAACAGGAGGAATATAGTGATATAGGTTAGCAAAGTATCTTTCGCACAAAATTAAATCGCCTATAAATGCCACCATAAACAAGTCACAAGGGTGATGAGGAATCAAGTACTCTCCTACACTACACTCTACTCATACATACGAAACACCAATAAGACCCTACAGGCTACAGCAGACCTTAACGCTTCTTAATATAGCTTTTTTTTTTTTAAATAAAAAATAAATAACTTTACAAAAAAAAAAAAAATTAAAAAAGAAGACTCACGCCAAGGGAAAATTACACTGCTGATAAAAAGATTACCAGTAGGGGATGAAGGACGATGCATTGATCAATTGCCTTCTAAGTTCCAGTTACAGTCTCCACCATAATATCCTTTTTTAAAAAGATAAAAACTACTTTTCTTTCCCAAAAAGAAGGGTCAAGTATAAGAAGAAGAATACTCTTTATATAACACGTTACGAAGTAAACAAGGGTGGCTACAATTTACAAAGAAAAAAAGGAGCAACTTTAAGGATGAAATAAACAGTTCAAGATGCTTTTTTATTGACAGTTGTGGAATAAATAGGGAGTCTTGTGTAACGTTACGCTTAACTTTTTTTTTCTTTTCCCAACCCAACTAACAACTATACAAAATGTAAGCTTAAGTAACCATGTTAATAAGTGTCTTTAAAACCCCCGTCCAAATTAGTCCTCTTTCCTCCTCAAGTTCCCCCCCTTCCCTGGGTATAAAACTGTTATTTTAGCGCAAACACATTGGGGATTGTCTGTCTATTCTTCTTCCCCTGTTATAAAATCGTTATACGACTTCAGCTTCTTATTATAAACACACACCCAAGTCATCGAACTAACATTTTGGGGGACCATTTTATGAGCCCATAAAAGTTGGGGAGTAAAAAGTTATATAAGCTTCTATCATTCTTTTCTCTCAAACTTAGGAGAAGGAACTGCTATCAGCAAGAACTGTGCCGTCGTTCTTCGTAACTGTGGCCGACGGGTAACGCTTTGGGTTGTTTTCAAGTCAAAATATTCTGTTATCTTTTTTATTCACGGACTTTGGGATTTCTTTGCCGGCGACGTGACGGATTCAGCGGCATAACTTGTTTTACTTCCACACAAAAATCCAAAAAAAAAAAAAAAAAAGAAAAGAAAATGGCATCGCTTGCAAGAAAGAAATGCCTTGAAAATGAAATCAATAGATGAGACGAAGAATTACAGTTTGGCAAAAAAAATTCAAAAAAAAAAAAAATTCTAGTTGAAATTTGCCATGTTAAATCATGCAGCCATTTGCTCAGGTTAGTTGCTTATACATAGGATATGGAACCAAGTGTAAATGTGCGAGAGTAAATGTAAAATGCATTCAGTTATCTAACTAAAGCTGATCTACCATTGCACATTTATGAGATAAATTCAAAAGAATAAAAAAATGTTTAACGATAAGACCAAGAAACGCCTAGTTAATTCACAATCAGTAATTATTTTATTTTCTCGTTATAATATTATTACCAAATACCAGACTAGTTATGACCAGACCTATAATAGTTAGCTGTGCAAAAACTGTCTAAGTAATCTATTCTTTTCATGCAACAGCCCTATAATTAAATTTTTAATTACCGTTATTCAAATTTGTTGAAATTGTGTCGAGATAACCTCCGTGCAAAATTTATCCTCACAGTAAATACAGTGTAGAAAACAAAATTTTTTTTTCTGCCTATTGTTAATTATGACCTGGATCCCTAAAAATTGTAACGAAAATAGGGCTAAAATGCGACACAGATAATTGCACTGCGTTTAATTAGCGTTAGTTTGTAGCTTAACCAATCTTTGACCTAATATTAATCAGAAGAGAAAAAAAAACAAAAAGACAGCTTCATTCACCAGGCAATATTATTAAAAAACCGTTTTAAATTATGATAGGAAACGTTAGATAATTTATTGGCCTATAAGTTTAAACAGGCCGAGTTCTCATTTCGAATAAGCATACGATCCTTTTATAACAAAAAAAAAACTGTATAATAGGAAAAAAAACTAATTTACGTTTATGTTATTAGTTTTAAATATCATGCAATTGGATTTCATTACAATCAAAATGTAACATTTTCTCAATTTTCTCCAACACTTCAGTTTAAAGCTTAATGTCAAATTAATGTCAATTACACTACTGTATTTTCCCATAAAATACTTAAATACACGTCTTGAAATTATTATTTTAAAAGTGTAAACATAAACAAAATTTAAACTCATTAACATAGAAATATTTTAAAAATTGAAAACGATACTTTGTTTATTTTGTTACTGCACTTAATTTAAATAATTTGCATTTCCTAACTCATGTTTATTATTGACTAGCGTAAATATAAACAGAATTGCGTAAAGAGACCAACAGGAGAAGAGAGGGGGGGGGGGGGGGGGGTCCTGTTAAAAAGGCTTAAAAACAACCCTAACGGCCTTTCCTTCCATTCCTTCTCCACTATCGCCTCTCTATTTTTACGAGCTCATTCACATGTCTTTATGGGTGGGCGTTGCGTTTACGACTATTTTTGGATTCCGAATCTTTAAACCACTTGTAATCATATGAATCAATTTAAATTCTAATAAAACTTTCAAATAAAAGCCAACCCCCTCATCAGATGGCCATAAAGATATGGATAATAATCAACACACATATCCACATGCATGCACATACCGTGCACAACAGCATCATCAAAGTAGCGCTACATAATACATTTAAGCATTGCAACTGTTACATTACTCTGCTGTTGGTATTATGGTATATAAACTACTTTAGCCGACCTCTGACATGTATACAATGTAATATTAAACCTCATAAAACAAAAGGGGCAACCATCATTTGTTTAAAATTAATTTAGACACACTCGTGCATCTGATGCAATTGCCTCGATTAGCGTCAAGTCTTAATAGAAAAAAACAACAACATCATAAGCATTCCGTTAAATTTATAACGGCTAATAACAATTATATAACTACAAAAAAATAACACACAGTTTAATGTACACCCTTCCCGCAAAATGATTAGTTATTATAAAACAACAAACACGCCATAAACTGTTAAAACATAAAAAAATGTAATTGATTAAAATAAAAAGTAAAATACACTTTAAAAAAAAAGACAGAGGTTTTTATTATAGGGCCTAGTATAAAATCGCCAATGTGTGACACATATAATTGCTGGCCACTAATTTTATTGACCATAAAGACGCTATTTTATCTTTATACATAATTGTACACCCCCAAAGGCGATGAGCGCATAATTATCTGCACTTTTCTTTTATATTACTCAACTAAATAATCATAATAATAAAATATGGAATTGTTTAACAAAGCTATACGTTTAATCTAAATGGGCATTATAGGTGGGGAGTCTTCGATCAAAATGAATTTTTGAGTGGATACGTTTCTTTTCTACATGTTCAAAATACGTAATCGTGATAGTGTACAGGCACTTGGTAGAGTTTGTACACTGTACAGTATTATTAATACACATGGTAAGAGATATTATGTCGGGGTAATCGACCCCCACCTATGCTGAGTAAGGGAAAAAGCTGTACCAAACCAGGCTGGCTACTTCTATACCCAATGAGGGAAAACCGTCAACCAGGCAAGACCAACCAATCAGCCATGGACAACCGTATTATCAACAATTTTTAGATTATGTTATTCAGTGTCGGGATTCAAATTAAGCACCAGGCCAAGTGGTCGAATTACATCTAACAATGCCTCGAAGCAAAATACTAAAATGATCAGTCGTCGTTTAAAAAAGAAAATCTTACAAATTTAGAAAAATGCAGCTATAACATCTACATATTACCACTACAAAATTAACCCAAAAATTTTAAAAATGTAAATTCGACTAATAAAAGTAAATTAAAATCGGGCATGGAAAATAAACAAGATTAAGATTCAAATTTTAAAAAAGAGCTGAAATCGGTCACAAAATTAACACAAATACTGTAATGTGCGCGAAGGATACATTTGATGAGCTATTTTACTATCAAAAATTGTATTAAAGGATATTACTAAACAAATTTACAAAACAATAATATAAAATGATTTTAATAATACAGTATTAGAAAAGTAAAAACAAGCTAAAATATAAAAGTGCAGTAAAATACAATAAAAAGAATACAGTTTTGCACTATACCAGAACATATTCAGTATTTAGACAGTGCCCAGTCTAAAATGTGCTAAAATGATCAAAAATGCACTTTCAAAAATAAAAAAAGTTAATAAAAATGTGAATAATGCACTGAAATGGTGCAAAACGTGAACAGATATTATCAAATTAGACCAAATATGAAAAAGTGACCACTATGTAACGTGATGACATGACAAACAAGTATTAAAAATAGCAAAATTGAACCAAAAATTCTCTAGATTCTAAAAAGTGTAAAATACTTTAACGTGCAAAACCACTAAGAGGCACAAATTGCAAAGTAGTACAATTATAATCCTACCATAAAATGATTGGCAACATTACTCTGTCATTAACCACAATTAACTAAATAAAATTACTTTATGTTCAAAATAATATCAATAATCTATCATTAGTATACACAAGTTAAAACATTAACCCACTGTCTGAAAAAAAACATTACAATTATGAGCTAACATTTGCATTAAGAAAATCTTCTAAACATGTCAAAATTCACTGAATTCAGCACGGAAATTCGCTAAACAAAGCTTTAAAAATTACAAATTGTCAGCAAAATGTAAGGCCCAACACTATTACAGTATTAGTATATTACAAAATACTAAAAATTAAAAGCATTTTTTGAATGTTTTGATTAAGTAATTACCACTGTAATGCCTTAACGATTAATCCTAGTGCTCAATTTGTTCAATAACGTTATTGTGCTCAAATCTCTGGAACAATTACCAGAACCATTTATCTAACAGTTAAAACACATGGCCTCTTTGATAAGTTGATACTTGATACCATACTCGTACTTAATTGGCACTTCCTATACCTGAACACTTAAAGGAAAAGCTCAATAATAATTAATATTCAGCGTTAACAACTTGAAAATGAAATTCAGCAATCAACTTGCGTGTGGGGGTTTAGGTTGAACTATAAAATATTAAAAAGTAACAGTAAATTTAACAGCTTACATAATAACGATCATCGACTCTACGCTAAAAAGAAACGGCCAACATGTAACCGTAAAAAGATTACCAAAAAATAAAATAAAAAACCGCATCATTAACGACAAGCAATTATTACTGCATATTTCTTATTTTAAAAAAATGTTTCAAAACTGGTAATTACGTAGAAATTATTACACTACACGGTCTGCATTATTATGTATTTTAATACTCACTTTTAGATTACAATGCATTTAAATAAAGCCTTCAACATTTAGTTTAGTCGTTGTCACGCAATTACCCAAAGCTTAAATTGTCTCGAAATTATTTTCTAACCAATTTACAGTTACACGGTTACAAGACCTGATGATCCGTCTTCAACCTGTTTGTGCTACTTTAACACGCTACACTAGTTACAGTGAATACATTTTCATAATTTCTTTTTTCATCTCATTTCATACAAGCAGAGAATCTCCTTCTCTTTAAATAGTTTGGAAAAACTTTAGTTTGTTACATTTCTTTTGATGTCTATAAGAAAATTTCTTTCCCTTTCATCTTCAAGTCTTGAATATATATATTTTTTTATGTTTAAGACTCATCCGTTCAATAAATCAAGTCTTTTTCCTTCCCCCAACCCCCCACACACATACACCCCAAACAACCTCAACTATACCTCCTCACTTTTTGCAATATGTACAATTTTTTAAGGGACGATAACAGATGTGTAATGTGTGGGAAGCTGTATATACAGTATATCTATGAATGTGTGTGAGGAGGAAACAGAGAGCTTGTACTTGCCATTAAAGATGGCGCATGCTATGTGTTCACTATTGATCATTATCGACCGACGAAAGAAGCTGGTGGTGGTAGTGGTGCTGAGAGAACATCTCTAAAATAAAACAGTTTGGCTACAACCAAGATCAACTGCGCATGTGCACCACCAAATTTATATGAAAAAAAAAAAGTGGTTGAAAATGCGAGAGAAAAAAATTTATTCGCAGGCACACAAATTTTCGATAAAAGATAAAATTCAAGATCTCGTTTTCTAACTCGTCTATCTTTTTTTTTTCCTACCAAAATTTCATGTCCTTGTGACAATTTCCAAATCCAGAAAGAATAACATCAACAAAATAAAATTGACAGTCTCACGTTTGACTTAAATACCCGTCACGTCAACGTTAAGTAAACTTAATTAACGTATACAGCATTTTCCATTTTAAATGCCGGTTAATGTTAATGCTCATTAACTCAAATTAGTTTATCATCTAACTAATAGCTATGTAGCTAATTGGCATCTCAGCAATGTTATAATTAAAAAGTTCATCGCAAATTCTCATGATAAGTTATTTATCTCGATGAAAATCAAAACATAACAGGGTAATCTTAAAAGTCTACAAAAATATAAAGATAGCACTAATTATTTGACTAAATTATACCCCATTTTGGTTTCTTATAAGGAAAAGAAAAGATTAACTAATTTTAATAATTGTTTGCTTCTTAGCAATATAGAAAATACTTTACCAAGACAATCACCAAATTCCATGGTTTTTATATTGGGAAATACTTCAGTATGCAAAAAAGTGCCCTAAATGATGATTCAGAAGTTTCCAATTTTCTACAGAATATATAAACAATAAATTACCTCTTTCCCTATCACATCAAATTGAAGTATTAAAGAACAAACAACACAATTGACCGTAAATCACGGTCAAGATAAAAATCCAGCAATAAAAATAAAACACTCAAATGCAATCGATTCTTTCATACAGAACGCAATCTTGTTCAAGTTTTCAAAATGCATAATAAAATACACAAAAATATCATCTGCGCTTAAACATCGTCAAATTTCATCAAAATTCTATCTAAACATCCGTCTAAAAGTCTACCAATAAATATGCAAATAAGGACAATGAAGCATTCAAAAATTTCAAAGTGGATAAAAGTTAGCATATTGCAATGTCGTTTTTATTTGCCAGACAATTGCCGCCTTCAAAACATTAAAATTTCAATAAAAAACCAAAAAAATTCCTTAAAAAAATATTGTCACGTTAGAGTAAAACACGTCAAAATGGTAATTATTAATCTTATCTCATGTTCAGTACAAGTTTCTAATGCAAAAATTCTCTCAGAAATATAAACATAATAAGTTTCCGAGGTTTCTAGATAGATGGCGTAGAAATCGACTGATGACGTGGTTTGTTTTGATGGTCGGCCATTACTGTTTAGTGACGTAATAGGCGTTACCATAAAGTATCCTCTCTTCCCATTGGCAAGCCCATCACATAAATCAACATCAATACAGGTTTGCAACATAAATATTCGACCGACCCTCCCCTTCTTCTCCCCTAGCAACCACTCCCCCTCTCTCCTCTTCACCCAACCCCTCTCTCTCTTTTCCATAAGAGAAGATGAAAACGAAAAACCCGAGAGAAAGAGATCTTTAACCTTCTCCATTTCAGATGACATTCACTTTTCTCAAGGCCTTTTTACGACCGACGTATTTTGCAAACACGTAAATGCAATTAAAATTACACGTCGGATAGGGAGTAGAAGCGTAGAAATGAAAGTGAGGGTATTAAAAACAAGAGAATTAGATGAAATAAGAGAGCGAGTGAAAAATTGGGAGAAAATAATACAATACAAAAAATAAATAAATAAAAAGACTAACCCAATTTACTTGCTAAACGTGTGCTTAGAAAAGATAGAGCAATCATAATATTACGCAAGGTGATTTGCAAGGCCAATTAAAGTTTCATCTCCATCGATTTTTAAAGATGAGGAACAAAAAAAATAGAAAAACACCTTAAGGAAATGTCATGATATTACACAATACAATTACAATAAAATTGTCTTTCTTTCTCTCAATGCAATTCGCTTATTAAAAACGAAAACAATGCAAACTATTACGCCCGTATTTTGTCATGTGTTCAAATTTGTTATGCATAAAATAACGTAAACGACAACTCCAAATATATTGTACCAAAAATAAATAATTAATCTAGCCTCGACATTTCAAAAACTTACTGTATATAAAATACAATATACTGAATTTTGATTTATTATACTAAAACGTTTATATCCTGAAAACATAAAGATAAGGTAACTTCGACGATTCCTTCCATATATTTTATTATAAATAATATTTATGCAAAATATATCCACAATATCGTGAGTATGTCACCACTACATGTTCAAAATTCATGGAAAAAAATTTGTTTTGTGTCGCCTATCACAAAATGCACTTATAAGATAAACAAATGCTTGGGTAAAGCATACAAAAATATTATATTTTTTTATCTACTTCGGCGATTGATGTGACCAAGTTAAACCATTACATAAAACTTCCCACATATACATAATATAAACGGTACAAGCGCACCAACTCAAAAAAAAGCCCTATAATGCATATAAATGCTAAGATTAGATCAGTAACTTGTATTTCCAACTGGCAAGTTACTCTAAAAACTAGCTTTTGTAATATTCACATGACTTTTTCAATCTAAAATAGATGCAAAAGTGGACAAGGTGTAATACCGTTGAAAATACGATAATCTACACAATCACTTGTCAAGAAAACATAAAAGAAAATAAAAAGTGTATAATAATCATAACAAGTACAACAACTGCCTATTGCTTTACACATACAGTATATGAAAGCGAAACATTAGTCTGGACACAGTTGATAAATGGCAATCCAAGTAAATCTCAATATATACCAACTACAGAAACTCAATTCAAAATGATAAATATGAAACGAATCCTATCAAGCAAGAACATTAAGGGAATTTTCTGACCAGAAAAAAAGCACATATACACAATCGTTGAAGCGTGGGGATTCGGAGATTTTGGCAAATAAAGAAAATACGCTACACAAATTATTCTCCCAAGCCCCCACCAACTTTTCACTCCAGCCAACACATTTGGTGCCACTCACTCAATGCAACATCTCGGAATGGACATTCATCCCTCGCAATGTCCATCTCCCCTCCCTCCCCTTTCACAAACTTCTCACTCATTACACAACACCAGTAAAATCTCATCTAAATACAAGTGCATAACACCGGACATAGGTCATAGACTCATAGTAAACCTCCAGCAGTCCCTTACATATACATATGTATAATGCACAGCGTTTTGGGACTTGGGGAGAAGGATAGCGTTATTGCAATAACAGCTGGGGGCTTTTCTCCCCCATTACCTACAGGCTAGAGCTAATTTACCCATACACATCGAGAGAAAGTCACTTCTCTCCCACCTTTTCTAATTCCTCATGCAATTTCAGACCCAAACTGCAATTCAATACCAAACACAAATACGCAAGTTCATGTATAGGCGTTTAGGGTAGCCAGCAAATGTAATTTGAAAGAAAACAGGATTGGTCTCACTCACCAGTTGTAGCCCAAACAATCTTTCAGAGACGATTCCAAATATCGATTTTTCCCACATTTGCTTTTTCTTGATGTGGCTTTTCAAGTAGAGTTGGAAGGAGGAGATGGTGGTGTTGTGTCTGTCCACTTGATTCGCACTACACACTTTTGCATCCATTGTCCGAATTGAACAATGTTTACAGGTAACACTGAATGGCCACATTATTATATGAATCCGAACAATTTCATACAAACACTTGAAATAATTCATAAAACATTTAACCACACGGTTTGCTTTTCCAAAAACCTCACGTTGGAATTTAAGTCACAAAACGCAAAACTTTAAACTTCATATCCCGTGATCGTCGCACTTCAGGACACTTTTCTCTAACTTTTGCTTCCAAAGTGCAGTCCAGCAGCTTCTTCGTAAAAACACCTGAAAATAAAACAAGAAAATTTTTTTTAAAGTCATTTTTATAACGTCTTTTACGTTTATGACATCTACGCACTAGTTAAACGAGTAAAAATCCACTAAACAACGCCTCGTACTACCTTAGGGCGTTAGATGGCTTAATGCAGTTTGTCAATAAAAAAAAATGTAATGTCCAACGTAGTAACCATAACTAAATAAACGCTGCAAAACCGCAGCCACATCTGTGGCTATTTCAAAAGAGGGGCTACGTAATCAGCTACAAACATTTTTATGACCAAACAAAAATCTCGAGTGATAGTTTTATTGCCTTTATTTTAATTATTTATTTGCATCGCTTAAACAATGCCTATACAATGTCAACGAACTGCATGCGACTATTTTAAACAAAAAAAAAATAATAAAACCCATTTTATTGCTATTTTATTGTCCAGCAAGCTATTAAAATTTAGGAAATGATATGCAGCACTGTAATTAAAAACCTTTTCTACTGTGTACAAGTAGGAGATACGATCATTTTTAAAATGGACTTTTAGTTTAATACACTGAATCGAGTATAATACGTCTACTTTATGCTGTTACAGTTGGACACCAAAAGTTTCAGACAGCTTTCAATAGTGCTTCCTCTAAGTATAATTAATTGAATGTCAGCAAAAATGATTAATAATGCTGTCATTAATTAAGAGAAATTATGTGTTTGTCTACTTCATACACACTGAATCAAACGTCATCAAATTATTAATGGCCATAAATACGTGATTAACGATGGCAAACCCATACACAAATATTTTCTAATGTCGTACAATAAAAATGTCATTTAAAAACATTCAGTATAGGCATCATTTCCAATTATAGGCAAGTTAAGAAAAATAATTAAATATACAGTACAGTATTTTTGTCCTAGACTAAAATAAAAACCTAAACAAATGTTTCTCAAACTTTTGAAGTCCACGTACTCCACCGAATAGTCTTCTATAGTTAGTACAGTAAAATTTGTTGTGTGAATAGTATTATAATGCCATCTTGAACTCTTGTACACACAGGCCCCATTCTGAGTGTGAATAGACACTTTGTATTATTACTAGAGAAGGGACACCCGACACATGAACATACACTAGAGTTAAGTTTACGTCATTCAAACTAATTTAGTAATGCAATCGACAAAAGACCTTCTCCCATAATAAATGGAAATTGAAATACAGTACTCCCAAACATAATTATCCAAATTTCATTTAAAAAGCATCACATGTATATTTAAACGTCACGTTAAGTAATGGGCAAAGAAATAAAAACTTAATGAATACTTCAACGATCAATATTTAATCTCAGTTCATACTAAGACCTTTTTTTTTTGTATAAACTACTTAATGGGCTTAGATGGGCATCAGTGTTCATTTTAGTGATTGGTTAGAAGTTGGAAACATGTTCCAATTTCCTTGACACTCAATTTGTTTCTCCACCCACGTCTAAAAAACAAAAAAAATTGCCAAATAAGTAAAAAAAAAAAAAAAAACACACACAAAAGGGGTGTATAGCAGGCGGGTAAAAAAAAATCCACTTTCATTTATTTCTTTCAATTCCTTAACATCTACAGTATATGCATCACAGTTTAAAAAAAATTCAAAGTAAACATACACATAGACAATCCCCACTTTTTATATGGAAAACACGCACAGTAATTTTATATCGACTTGGTGTGGATACCCGAATTGAGAGAACCACTAAATAAAAAAAAAACCCTAGTACAGTGCATGTATACAGTAGGAGAAGTGTAGATGCTGAGAATAAAGATTTTTCTTTTATTTTTTATTTAGTTGCCATGGCAACAAGAAGATGAGAAAAAAAAAACGCCCTATAGCTACTAGCATCGCATTATTTTCATCTGAAGAACGTCCCTAGCCTTGGAAATGGTTACTAAGGAGTGGGTGGCTTCTGCACACCCATCGATAGCAAAAAGGTTGGTACTCAAATCTACTTTCACTGCTTCTTTTTTATCATCTTTTTTTATTTTTAGCACATTCCTTCTATCGAAACGATACACTGGAGAATTCCCAGTTTCTTTAGTGATAAGGCGATTTTCTTTTTTTTCTTTTTATTTAGTTTTTTTTTTAAAATCTGAAAGAGGAAAATAGACAAAAAAAAATTTCATAAAAATACTACAGTGTATAAAGCCAATTTTTTCATCCCTTTTCATTCTGTAACATTACATCTACGAAAACACACCTTCAATTACTGAATATTTTGCCACTTTTTTATATGTAAAAAAATATTTTTTAAAATACCATATAGAACTCAGTGTAAATGCTACAATATCTATTACCATAATGCACATTTGAATCTCCTTTCAAACACCAAAAAATGCATCAACAAGATGATTAAGTTACCTGGCAAAATGCGCAATACCTCACTAGAAAAGAGTAAAACTACGCATAAACCGGTCGTTCACAATAATAAATTACGTCGTCAAACTAAGTTCAAATCGCATTGCTAAACGCCGCTTGGAAGTTGGTTGTTCAAAAATGACAGAAACCATTTGTTAAAATTGTACAAAGGTCACCAGACGTACACATACAACATTACCCCCAACACCAAACCAGCCAACCAAACCAAACCAATCCCAAAAGAACAAACTTTCTTCAAAGAATGCGTCGTTTATAATGGCGTTAGTAAATTTTAGTCACAAATTTTTAAGCTACATTTTCTTCACATACCGGTAATGGTTTTACTCCGTATGTGTTTACATCACTCAGTAATTACAATCTCCCATATATTTTTTTGTCATTTCTTCATGCTTCAACGCTCCAATCCTTCAAAATTGATTAATTTTTCTGTTGTTTTCGTTTCCAAAAACATTTTTTAAAAAGCAAAGTTCAAAACAAAAATACTCTGCGTTTTGTAACAAAACAAGTCGGATGATGAACGTCACAAGAATTTAAGTTCATCATCTGCTGCCATACAGTATGTCTAAATATATTTAAAAAATTTACACAATTGGTACAAGAATAAATCAAGACACTAGAAATAAGAGAACTTTACAGCTCAAATCACATGAACACTAGTATTAACTTTGAAAGAAATTGTCTTACAAATAAAATACAGTACTATTGCAAAATTGAACAAACTTATACAATGAAATACTTTGAATTGAAGAATAAGACAGTTTTTAAAACGTCCTAAAAATAGTTAATTGGAAAGGTAATTGTTATTCCAATAAAACACTAAAATGAAAACAAACTTAAGCAGTACAGTATTTACAGAACTTGGAATTGAAAAAAAAAAAGCAGTTTAGATGTCTTCAATTTAGAAAAATAGACTTCAAATGCAGATTTACTGTGAAATGCTAAAAAAAATGTTTGAATATTATTTGTAGTGTCAAATATGGTCAGATATCCATAAAATTTAATCGAGAAATTATTTCTTACACATCATTGCATGCAAAACTAATGATGTTATTCTTCCACATTTAAATATTTGTTCAGGACTTGATTAAGCATCGTTTGCTCATTTAAACCCCACAAAACTAAAACCTAAAAGAAAATAGTACCCAACCACCATTCAGGTTATTTTTTAAGTCATTCTCATTGGTCGTTTTGTCTTGTCTCATTTATCAAAAAGAAACCGATTTTTGGCAATTTTGGCAAATAGCAGTGAATATTGATATCGCACATTACCCATATTTTCTTTAGTTTCAAGTCTCACAAACACCGTCACAACTTACATTCTTTCCCTTAGCCTGTAAGGCGATTCCCGACTGCCCCACCCCTGTTTGTGCCTGTAGCCACTCAAAACTCCACCAACTTCATATCTATTATTCACCCACTCTCCTGCAGTCATGTTTATCTTCAGAAAAAGCTTCATTCCCCACTGCCACATACGATCCCCTATTTCTCGTTACCATTAATCATCCGGAGGGTTGGGAAACAGCGTGAACAGCAGAAGAAAAAAAACATAGGTGGATAAGACAGACCCTGAAAAAAGTTAACGAAAAAGACGTATATAATTGCCCCTTATAAACAACGTGAAAAATTAAGCCAATGCAATACCACCCCCCACTCTTATACTGACAATCCAATTGCAACTTAAATCTCCTTGAACCCTCTCTTCTCCAATGTTACCCTCCCCCTACCAAAATTCCTTGCATTTCGCACCAATCGATTTTTATAATAATCTTTTACAAACTTTTTTTAAATTTCAACTTTCAGCGTATTTTAAATTAATAAAATACGACCAATGCCCTACTTTACATCGAAAAACATGTTAATATTATTTCTCTCTTAATACAACATTTCAAAAGTTACAATTATTAATTTTAATTGGGTAAAATTATCATAATTATCTTCATCTCCGTCTTGAACCAAACAAACTACATTCACCTGCCAGCGTCTCAGATTAACCATTCAAACAGTTTAGAAATTCAGCTAGAGATTAAGATAAGCAAGTTTACAAGAAAAATAAAGTTTAAAACGTTCAAGTGTGGTACAGTATATTCACGAAAAATAAAAAATTACCAACCAATTTATTTTTTCTTTTTACTTTCGCATTGAAAAAAAAAAATCGTCTAAGCAGAGATGAAAACAGTCGTACAAAACGCATGAGAGAGCAACGAAAAAATATATAAAAAAATGAACAAGATTTACGATGAAAAATAATGAAATGGAATCAGGGAAAAGAGTTGAGAAATATACAAGCACCAAAAGCTTTACATACTGTACTGTATCATGATTTTACGTATACTATTTTAGAACCAAAATGCCTCCAGTTAAATTGATGATGAAATGTGAAGAAAAAAAAATTAAAGAAATAAATGGATGTTAACTCTTGCTGCTAAAAAAAAAAGCACTTTCAGGAAATTGTACTATTGGAGAAATTTATTGTTTAGCAACCTCGAATACAACACGATAACGACAATAATGACAGTTTCACATACTGTGCGAGTGTAGAGAAAAAATGCACAAAGTTAAAAAAAATCGATAAAGTCATGCATGCAAGAATGCAAATTTTGTTGGCAAACGAACAACAATTTCTAATTAACCAACCAATTTCTAAGCTACAACCGAAGAAAAATAAAAAAAATGATTCTCCCCAATGTTACACTGTAATACAAATGTCGTTTCCTATCCTGTTTTAAGCCTCAACGGTATGGATCAAATGTCAACTTTGGGGCTTTCCAACTAGGTCAACTCAAAATGCTCCGACGCCATGAATGTCAACGCCAAACACATTTTAAAGTTGATAACAGATGAAGATGTTTAGCCAAAAAATATATTCACATGTACTGTTTACTTTAAAAATTAAAGAAAGCCTGCAGTAGTGTTTATTCTAAGATTCCAATACAAACATTGCATTAAAATTCATGTCCATTTTCCCATGAATCAAATGCATCTATGCAAAGCTCAAAAACTATTATCTGAACATGCGCTGACTAAATTAGCGGCTTTTAAATGAATTATTTGTTATTAATACACATATCAATTGTACTTGTCAAAGATATCATTAGTTATTAAGCAATTAAACGTTTTACTCACTACAAATCCACATTTAATTTGATAAATTGACAGAAAAAAAAGCATTAGATTAACATAGTCGACAGAATTAATGCAAACATCTTGCGACAAGAATATTAAATACAGATAATAAATTAAATATTTGATTCTAGATAAATAGTCAGATTAATTATAATAGTCTAAATGTACAATTCCTTTAGTTTATTCAAACCTTAAACAAAAACTAACACTGCCAAAAACAACCAAAAAAAAAAAAACCTTTTAAACATGTCTTACTTTATCAATTTTCGATTAAGAATATGGTATAAAAAATCGATATCGAGTTTTGTAATACTATATTTGGCATAAATTAAAACTCGTCTTATTTTCAACTTTTTATAAAGTTAATACAGTATAAACAAGTCTAAACATTGTAGCAAAAAACCCGCTAAACTCCCTGCCTTCTCCCGCCAAAAAGAAACATAGTAACCATTATATTTTCTTCCTGTAGAGATATGAAGGTAATAAACTTTCTGATATACTAATACTATACACCTATTGCCCACTATACGGAATTATTTATGCACTTAAAAAATCAACGTTCCCTTTATAGTACTGCGTACAACTGCATAAACTTTATTGCAAAAGGAAAGTAACGCCACAGTCGCCATCTAACGAAAAATCCAAGAAATCGAATGTCAAAACCGCCAAGACTAATAAACTACAGTAAATTATTACAAAGTACAATTATATACAAAATTTTAAAACAAGAATTTTGATCGTATCAAACAGTGTCCCATCTGGTCTTCCAATTCCCATCAATTAAGTTTTCAAATATAAAAATATTTGACAAAATCAAAAAAAAAAAGTTTGTATAATTTTATATACATATTTGTCTAATAACTTAAATTTTAAAAGTAGTTCCCTAATGCAACATTGGCATAACAAATGTCATCACTTCGGTTTTAGCAGTATAATACAGTAATTTCCCTCCCAAAATATATGATAATGTCAGTGAAGCAGAAACAGATGCCACTCTTCGTTAAAAGTAAATCGTAAATAACCGGACACGTGACACTTTGTACATAAATTTTTTTTATCAAAAAGATGAGAGACCGTATCAAACATAATAAAAGCTTTGATAAACTTTTTCTTATTATAAAAAAAAGTCTCACTAATCAAAAGTTGCCAAACTGGCTAACTACTGTAGGAAAAATAAGTTCTTTTTCGACACATAGATTAGTTCCACAGGCCCCAATTCAGTCCCAAAACAACTCCGCAGCTGATGTATGTAAAATTTGTCATTAGTTTCGGTCATTATTTTGAATAAAATTGCATTAACATGTTGACCCTTTGCTAACGATTTTCTCTCTTTTCTCTTTCGGTTTTGGGAATTCAGCAAATTTGTCGTCAGCTGAGCGACAAATATTATAATAATTGGAAAAAGTGCGTATGGAAACAAGGATAATTGAATTAGACTCAAACAGCAGCACAAATACATTAGATCAGTATTTCCAAAAGAGATGGAAAATACCGTACAACATAGAAATGCACAATGGTCAAAACAACTTCATGTGGAACAATGATCATAATGTTAATAATCGTCATAATAATTATTATTACATGTGTACAACGACATTTTTAGTAAAATATGCACAACATTAAAACATTCAAGACCGCAGCTGTTCAATCAATTTTTATGCCTTCTCATTACGACTAAAGTCTAGATAGCTCCATTTAACTTATTTCTAATTATAATTTGCAAAATTAAGTAAAAACAAAAAAAAGGGGGAGGAAGAGGTTTATTTGATTAACATAATTTCCAAGCTAAAATAAATTAGATGAGTATGATGATTATTAAAATCATATGCTTAGCTCAACTGACAAAATAAACACATTTCAAGTTATTCCAGCGGTCACTTCAAGCTGTTAACATTTCACAAATTTCTTTTAAATTGACCCATTTCAACTAAAAATATATTATTAAAAAACATCATCACTTAGAAAACATTAAAGTGACAATTAGCAATACTGATTTTACCCTCTAAAAATCAAACTAGCTAAATTAAGGACTAAAAGTGGAAATTTTTTATGTGGCTTCCAGCAAAATAGTACATAAAATTTGGTTACTAATAAGTGGCATTCCTAATTTTGCTCTTAAAAACAATGAACTGACTTAACTTTGACTTAAACCAAATTTCCCACAAAAATTAATCTTTATGGCACAAAAAATATTAAATTTCGATTTTGTGTAGTTATGGATTTAGTACTTGTTACCTATGATGCTCGACTACAATCTAGTGATCCTAGTCCAATTTGTAAGAATGGAAAACGAATGAGATTGTTTATTATAAATAGCCGGGGGACAAAACCAGTACTAACGAAAACATGGTTTTACCGTAAGAAAAGTAATGAAATAAATTGCGCATACATTCATAGTTAGAGTTTCGTCAACGTTAAAGTAACGGTCTTCTACAATGTTAAAATTTGGTGTAGGACCGGAAATTACAACCGTCTCATCTCTCTCACTCTTTATCCCAAGCGAATGCTGTTGCAATTTCAGCAACTTCAATAAATAAACCATGTAATTTCAACTCTTTATTTTCCGACACAACGCAATTGCCCCTTACTGCATTATTTAAAGCACTTTTTTTCTTCTTCCTTATACACACATACGTATTATATACCTCAGCATCGCATCAAATATTACAGTATATACAGTGCAATGTCGCTTAATGAAATTCTATAATAAGTTATCTTGTCTGTAACGAAATAAACAGAAACAGACTAATATAATATAGAAAAGTCTAGAAACTAAAATTAAAAACCTTTATAAATAAATAAATATTCAGTTTTATACAGAAACTGAGAAACGCATAAAATTGATAAATGGGAGGACTCGAGTTGCATTTTCTATCAAACGTTGTGATAGGCTAGATATTTTAAATGCATAAAACGCTATCCATATTCACACATAGCCTCTTACGACGTCAAAATATTTTTTAACAAAAACTTTACGCTAAATTACGTTCAAAAAAATATTACAGTCAAGACAAAAGAAGAAAAACTCAAATACATCAATCACGTTATGTAAATTTGTAGCGCGAACAAAGCTCAATGGCATGTAACGTCGTTGAGGACTTATGAGACGTTTTATACGCTTAACACTGGCGTAAAACGTTGATGAAAATAATCAGCAAACAAATTCATTTTTTCCACACACAAATAGTTAACTAAAAAAAAAAAAAAAAGGAAAAGCGTAAAACAAAGAGTCTCTAATCTGCATCGATATTTATCTATTAATTAAAAAGGTAAAACGCGCGTAAACGAATTAAAAAGCTTCTTGACAAAATGATAAACATAAAAAAATGCAATTTGGCGCACAATTGAACGGCGTCTCGTCGTTTATTAATTTTTTTTTCTTTTCCTCTTCCCCATTTTCTTATCAACAACTTTTGTAAACATGACGCTGCCATAAAATTCGATTAATTCCAAGCGAAATTAAGTACAGTACAGTAAATATTTTCAAACAAAAAGACGCTGTTTGCTAAGCTCAGGTCCCAGCCGACATGTTTACATGATCAATTTTAACAATTTCAAACACAATGATAATAATAATAAAAAAAATAGGTATCCCTGGCGGCAAATTATATTCATATCTCGTAAAGAAAATTTATAATTGCGCAATATAACGCTTCCCCAACGTCAAAAAATAAAAACTACATAAAGCTCATTAAATTTCCATCATTTAAGAATAAACTAAACAAAATGCAAGCAAAACAATTAAGTCTAAAAATATCTTTTTTACAATTATTTTCTTTTATAATCTTTCCTTTTCACTGTGTCTTACTGCTTCCCCCTAACCACCCTATCCTCCACACACAAAAATAGATGCCCTAGTCATTTTTTTTACTTCACTACCTTTCACACAAATGAGAACTAGTTCCGATAGGTTACATCATTGGATCTAAATTTATACCTCTTACGCGTTGTTACAACAAAAGATGTGAACTCTTATTGTATAAAAGAAAGTGAAAATAAATGGTCAACCACACATTTTCTTACTGTTAACCCCTGATATACAAGTATACCCAATAAAGTCCATTCTTTTTCTGCCCATTAAGCGCCCTTAGAAAAAAATAAAGAAATTTCTTTAAACGCAGAACACAGTTCCTTACATAACATTTTCGCATACAGGTAAAAACGTTGCAAACTACAGCACATTTACAATACCTTTTTTTCTTCTATCTAAGATATTATAATTTTCTTAACATGAATTTTAAAACATGTTCTTGTTAAAAAAAAAAGTTGTGTTATACCAGCTGGTAAACTGGATAATCCAAAGAGTTACTTATATTCACGGTGGAACGGCACTTTACTAAATTGAATCGCCAGTTTCAAAAACAGCAACGTTTCAAATTTAATTAGCCAAATTTTTTAAAAGCATCTCGCCGTTTATTACATGGGACTTGAATTTCAAATGACGACTTGGTCAAATTAATTCCGATATAGGAAAATGTTTACTCCCTCTTCATTTATCTAATCGAAATAATGCCGGTAGAAACAAGAAATAATCTATTAAAAGCAAACTTATCACTGAGGAAAACATTAGTTCATTTCATTAAATTTCGATAACAATTAATACCGGTATAAGATTATCCCACAAAAACAAAAAATTATTCAAAGAAAAACACATTAAAATTATATTAAAGTACACTAAAATATCCTCTAAAATGACCTCAGCAATGCAGTAAAATGACTTTTAAAATGTACTAAAAATCTAAAATTATCAATAACTAACTTACATTCACATTATTGAAAACCATATTAACCCACAGTACCAGTTAAAGCAGTCAGAATTGAACTTTACTATTCTAAATAAGAGGACCACTAAAATTTCCAAACACTATTAGGTCCCTCCATACGAGTTTGGTCCCATGCAAAATGCAGGCATGTGCTCTAACAACTTTCTAAAACCAAATTAATCGTGTGAACCGCTTGCACTTCCATTTGAACACATGAGAATGTAATTATTTTTACTCAGTCGAAGCAATTTAGAAGCAAGAAAATTTGATATTAACGTTTGTGTGTGTGCGTATCATGCCGTATGTGTTGAGTTGCTAATACCCGTATATATTCGACAACACCTATTAAAAGACGTAGAGCGAGAGAAATAAACCCTGGCAGGCTTAAGCCGTTCCAATGACAATGATGGCCATAAACAACAACATTACAGCTATAAAAGCTTAACACAAGGCTTTTGCAACAGTTGCGCACACAAAACATATTATCCATAGATCCCATCCATCTAACTATCAACAAACACACAAGCAGAAAAAAAATTATCCAACCATGTGAAAAAAAAAAAATAAAAGATATTTCATTTGACGACAAGAGTACTGTATCTCTACATAAAAATATATATGTGAAATCGAAAGAAGAAAAATATAATAATAAAGAAACTGAGTGGAATGGCGTTTGTCATCGAATACAAGAAACCTCGTTATGGCAAATACTTTAGAAGTTTATACTACACAGACAGTAGCCATCAATTTCATATACAACTTCAACCAAATCGACAAGAAGCAAAAAAAAATTTTTTATCCCATTTCCTTTATACCGTATAAACAGTATATATACGTTTTTCTATGTACTTTTTTTTGTTCTCTGATAAAAAATTCCATCTTCGATAAATCCATCCTCTACACTACAGATAAAACGTAAAAATCCATCTCTCAAGTAGGGTCACTTATTTTTTCCAATTGCTATTTAAAAAGTTTAATAAAAATTTAGATCTTACAATAAATCTATTAAATATTCATTCAGGTATACAGTGGAATCTTCGGAACAGAATTTCTTCTTCGTGTTAACAGAGTTTTATGTTAACAAAAACATGCAAAATCTAACATACTGTAATTAGCTAAACGTATATTAGATTCTTGTTAACGAGATTCCACTGTTTCAGTAAAAAAAAAAACCTTTGTTTGACTTTGGAAGTTTGGTACGCCATAAAATCATTTTAACATAAAATAATATGGAGTGTCAAATTGACCAATAAAGAGACATAATTTGACACCATTAAAAGAGCAGAAAACGCATGAAAATATAAAAACAATCCAATAAAAAAACCTTCTAAAATCTCTCTCAAAACTCTAAAAAAAATTATTTGATAATATACAGAGCATGCGCCGGTGAATCTTATTTTATTAATCTACATTATCATAGCAGAACTCCTTGCTGCTTTCTTACATTATTTAAGCTACCTTTCAAACATCCTTCATTCAGTAACCCATACTGTACTGTATATTGTATCTGTGTTGTACGTGTAGATAACAGCAACTTGTGCAATTACCATGGCAACAATCTTGTCGTACAGTCCAACCAACTTCCACATTCCTTAGTCTCGGGAGAAGACTTTTAAACACTACACTTCACAAGATATCATTTTACATTACAGTCATAAATTCCATCACACTGTACAGTGTTCAGTGTATATATTCCACTCCCAAATCCCAATAGATACACCGGGTATTGTAATGCAATGGAAACAATATTAAATAAGCATTCCTTTTCTACCAAACGCACAAAAGTTTTAAATTAAATTAAAATAAACCCAAAATAAAAAAAAATTACAAGTAACAATGAAATTTGTTTATATGAATAAAATTGACTGACTAAATGCCATATCAATTTGTACAAATTTTTTGTCGAAAATTGCCTGTTTTGAGAGCATGTCACGTATGTTTGACTATATGCAACGACATATTTGATTAAAATTTTTGTTTTAAAAAGAAGAAAAAAGCCGAAGATGGAATGAAAATTTAAAAGCCAAATAAATTCAAATCAAGAGTAAATATATTCAAATCTTGCATTTTCAGAGTCTTCTTCCAAAAACAAAAAAAATTGGGTGCAGTTTTACATTTTTACGTGCTAATCGGTGGCACTGAATTTAAAGATTGCCAAAAAAAGGTTGGCTAACAAAAACACGTTTTTCCTAAGTTACGTCTCATCTTATCAAGCCCACATTCACAGTAAACAATTTTTTTATATCCCTTTAAAATATCTCAATGTTTGATATTCATGCTGTGATGCGCATACATTTCGGCGGCTTTTATCATTTTTACTGTAAAAAAAAGACAAAAGATGAAATTTTAGTTTTTTGTGCGTGTTCACAGCGAGAACAATGGCAGGAAAAATTTTATATATTTGCGTTTTGGAAGAAAACGGGAAAATATATACTATATATATATATATATTATATAAAAAGATAGATGAACAAAACCAGCATATACAAAGCTGGCGTTTTCTATCCAACTAACCAAGCGCCATTCAACGCCATTGTAATCCATAATTCATGTTTCTTTCCAAATTAAAAATGCTTTCAACTGTGAATTCTCTCATCTCGACGACGCCACCTACATCGAAACGCACTTCGCAATTCCCACAAGACTTCAAAGATATATATGATAAAAAAAAAAAAAGAAAACAAAAAATATATATATACACTGAATTTGTCATTTTCTTATTTCTTTTCAAACACGAAAACACCAGTAGCAAAATTGTATAAAGCGTTGATGCTCTCATTAAAATACTTTTTTGATGCAGTTGAAAACAAAATGCTACAAAAACGTCATTTTTACGTCACATCTTAAAAGTTATTTAGAGAAAAAATAAAACTAAATATAACTATAGGTTATTTTTAACTACATAAAATGATGATTTCATTACAGAACCAAGTTATTGCACTTGCTATCAGTCCTACAGTCTCGTAGTTTACCATTAGGCAACAGACTAGGCCCTTAAGAACCAAATAATGTTGTTTAGCAAAAAGAAAATACTAAATAACAACACAGTCTACAATTAGTACAGTATCTACATTAGAAACTAAATAATTTAAGTGTCTTAAGAGGCACCAATGTAGTAGCTAAATTGTTAATAGTAAAATATACATCATAGAGGCCTTAAAAATGTCCGAGCATATCTCAAAAATAAAATTCTAAACACTAAATGTCATTTTAATTCAGGAAACGACTAATGTACAAACTTATACTGTGTAATTTGTCACAAACAAGCAACAAATTTAAAATCCATTGATGAAAATTAAATTCTAATAAATACAGTATGTAACAATCTCATTGTAAAACGACACAAAAAATTCAAGGGCAAAAAGTGATTCCTAAAGGTCGTTTCATTTTCCAAAGCAAAAACTTTGTTTCTATTTTTCTAATGCAAAACTTATCTGAAAATACGCTGAAGAAAAAAATGTTTGTGTAGCAATTTCAACAAACTTTTTTTTTCTTTCTTTTCCCTAAGTTATATACATTTTTTTTAAATATACATAGTGTATAGATATATATATTGAAGTCGGATTTCCGTTTTCTCTAAGCGAACATTTGCTGAAACATCAATTTTCTTATAAAAACCAATATAAAGTTGTTATCCAATGAGCCGTGTTTAAAAAGCTAAAATGCGCTAGGCAATCACAATTCACAATATTTGGACGTGGCATACAATATATTTAAGCAAGGTTCGAATTTAATACATCACCAAGTCTTGTTATATTAAATTGGAAGGCTCCCACATTAAAACTAAGCAAATTCTATTGTTGAAAAAGCAAGCTAGCAAACATCCTATTGTATATTAATAGGTTACTTAAAATAAATCCGTCACTCTTAAGACTAGAAGAAATTTTCTAATGCTATAGTGAAGCCCATTACATCAAATGCCATATGTCACCCTTTAATAACGCTTGAACGAACTAAACAAACTTAACCGACCAATCTGGATTCAGTTTATGTAGGCAGCAGCTTTCGTATATAAAAGTCAAACCGGAATATATATAGTATAGTCAGAAGCGACGCCGCAACATAAAAAAAAAAACCAGCAAAAAAAATATATAAAAAGACAGAGTTAAAGTGGTAAATAAGTTAAAGATAAAAAAACGACACACTCGAAAAAACAAAAAAGAAAAAAAAAGCAAAAGAAAACTTTGCTAAAATAAGAAAATTACACAATTAGAGAGCCGTAAATTTGATTTACTGTATTAACTAATGCCATGAGACGAATGTTCTTCCGACCCCCCCTCCTTAAATGTCCCCCCATGCTGAGAGCAAAACTATATACAACTCCCTCTCTCTCCTCAGCATCACTCTGCATCTTCTACTTTCATTTCTAAGGCTTTGGTTTTCAACAATTGTGTAGTCATGCACAAATATCGCTAAACAGTATTACATCCATACTGTTTCACCAAGAGTGGCGGCTGCTGCTGCTGCTACTGTTTGATACTAGCACTAATAATAATAAAAGATGTTTGGTAATAAAAGAAATTTTTTTAAAAAAGAAAAAGAAAACATAATGTAAAGCAGTTGAAAGCGCAAAAAGTTAAGACAAAATTAGCTGCTAACATAATAAGGCAAACTGGCGAATGATTTACGACAGGCAGTAATGTAATTTAAATATGAACCGTCAATTTAAGAAACAAACTTCATTTCAAAAATAGCTGTAAACTCGGAGCAAATAAGTCTTCAACACTATAACAAAACACACTCTTTTTGACATGGCCGTCATAAAATTCATCTCCTATAAAAACAACGATATTTGACTACAAACAACCAGTCATAACAGTCAAAGTTTGTTATAAATCATTCCAGTAAAACAATAAAAAAAAAGAACCAATTATGCAATTTAATTTTTAAAAGTTCACTATGTCTATGCAGATTCGATATTATTGGAAAGAAAAACCTAAACAATTTAAATTTTATTAAACCACCTACTAATGCATTAATCACAAATAAATGTAATTGACTAAACTGCACGTATGTGAACACTTGAGTATAATAATGCACACATAACAATAAAAAGCAAATGATAAAAGCTAAACGTTTGTTAATCTCAATTACTGAAATCTACATTATTTCACTACGATATTGTTATAATGCACTTCAAATTTTGGGTGTTCTTTCTTATTTGTGTCAAAATGCAATTATGCAAATGAAATAAATATGAAAATGAATAACAAGCATTAAACCTAATTTCACCACAAACCACCGCACCGCCACATAAACAACAAAAAAATTACATTAAGAACACACGAAAAAAAAAAAATCCTCAAAAATATTTGTATATTTTATATTACGTATCCAACTTTGCACTTACTGTAAGTTGTATAGTTGGCAAAAGTTTTTAAAGAAAATAAACAAAAGCATTGCCATGGCTACTAAAACGTCGAGTATGCAAATCAAAAACATTCCATTAGCATTTTTGAACTCTGATAAAATGTACGAGAACACTGAAAGCGTTCATGTTAATCAAATTCTTTCTATTTCAACATAAAAAAATATATTAAACCCATTTTAATCTATAAATTGACGCTGCGATATAGTTTTTTAATAAAATTATTTCAAAGTTAGCATTCACATCCGCACATAATTTAGTGAAGGAGTGAAATTAAAGGAGGATTATAATAGAAGGGTTAAAACAGCAATTTAGGTAAACAAGATTTCCATCCAAAATGAAAGTTCTCTCACCCGTATCAATAAACGCACATTGTTGTATACAGTATGTCGAGAAGGGGGAGGAGAGTGGGAGATGGGATATACGTTAAATCAAATAGTGCGCGCAAGATTCGATTCAGTCGGGCGAAAAAATATTGTCGGAAGTCCCCGCCATTCATGCAACACACGCATCCACGACATCGGTTATGTTTCATTCCACTCCAAAAAACACCAATCAAAAAATATTTGCCCAGCCAAACAGAAATGCTTTTCAACTTGCGTGAAATTCCGGCAGCACGATAAACTTTAATCGTACAAAACACGTAACACGTAGACATTTAAATGAAGGAAAGTTGTTCATCAATACTTTCAACATTCAATCATATTCCACTGATTCCAAACTGGTTCACGAAATACAGCACATTTTAAAGTGCAAGTCAGTTCTCAGATACCCTATAAAGCGTCCAGAAGTTACAACACTAAACAGACTAATAATACACTACATTTTAGATAAAAAATGCGGAAAGCCATAATAAAAGTGCTATACACTCGTTAGTATCCAGTAAAATTAAACCAAAATTGACTCAAATAAGCTAAACTGCAGTAGAAAATTGACTGAAATTAGCTTAAATGTACTGAGGTAGTAATTACAACAAGTCAACATGAACTAGAAAAATTAAAACAAGCCAACATGTACTAAAAAATGTAACTAAAATAAGTCAACATGTACTAAAAAATGTATCTAAAACAAGCCAACATGTGCTAAAAAATGTAACTAAAACAAGCCAA